>SNQJ01S0021055.1:97202-125196 GCA_010110895.2 Picea sitchensis | reverse complement strand
ACTATCTTCAAAATATGATTTTTGAGAAAATGACAAGTGTAACCTTCTTCAGGAAAAAGTCCTTAATGAAGAGTTTGATCTTCCATTATCATGAAATAATCATAATATCATCTCCATAACCAAAAATGTGGATAACAAGGATGTATGTCCACTAGAGAGAAAGAGAGCATGAAGAAGTTAGTGAGTTGGTCAGGGAAGACCCCAATGCTATGGCTACCTTAATGCAATGTGGGCTACTTCAATTTTTTCCTATGTCCTTTTATGTGGGAACAACCTAGGATACTTAATGCCTTGGTTGACTACTGACATCCGGATGTAGTCACTGGTGCCCACAACTGAGGACATTTACTTTTTGATTGGCCTCTCCAGGAGAGGGGAACCAGTCAACTTTCAGACTTTTCCTTCAGGGCTGCATAACATAGCGGAATCGATAGGCCTATACTGTGCAGATGATACATACCGCTCGATCTTGCAGGTGCCCATAAGAAAGATCACTGACTTATCGCTACAGTTGATAGTATTTCTTATTGGGAAAATTACTGGTTCTACGGCTCTACATCAAGCATCCTGTGCACAGATGAAATGTTCAGTCCAATGCTTAAATGCACAAGTTTTTGATTGGAGTACCACATTGCTTGAGTGTATGAAGAGGCAGTTGACAGATTGTCATTTGCAGACATAGAGGAACTTTGGGTTCGGGACCATTCTGTGTTCGTAATTTTTTGAGAGAGTTCTGAGTTTTAGTCCTCAAGTAGTGGTACAAGGACATCAGGCCTCTCTTCCTACTATGTGTAGATGGACATGATTACTACCGTGACAGGGTGGTGGAAGGACCAATGAGTCCTTCAACGATGAATTCTTCACGTGGTTGTCGCGACAGATCCCGGTTATAGAGGATTACCCCTATGTCGGGATTGATTTCTCGAGAGACCCTGAGATACCAGTATCTCCTGGTGAGGAGCGAGGGGAGATGGGTAAGTCTCCACCTTTGTAGTTTTTTTTGTGTTAAACATATGTAATTTTTTTGTTGTTTTTGTTATATATATCATTTTTTTTGTTATACCAGAGTATTTGATGACTATGTGTTCATTGTGTGCAGATGTGGGACCAGTGCGACCCACTGACTATGAGAGGAACATGCGTCATCCTTGGCTAGGGGCCGCACCTGCCACCGCAGGGGGACCATTAGTAGCAGGAGACCTTCCAGCCGGGGAGGCTGAGAGGGTGTTGAGACGAGTCGAGCAAAACTTTATTGCACTCACTTGCATGGTCCCGATGGAAGAGATTGAGGACCTGTCACCATCTATGCAGCCTCATGTAGTGGGGGCACCACATATGTGGGTTTGGTTGTTTCGGCGTTTAGACAACACTGTGGATCAGTATAATAGGGCCCACAGTTCCTGACTTTAGCTAGACATTTTTACGTGCCATGAGAACTACTTGTATATATTGTTTGAGGGCGTAAGCCCCGTGACTCGTTATTGGTCATATTTTTGAGGCGCTTGCATCCATCTATGTACTCTGGTTACTTTATGATATTATATATGGATTTTTTTGTCTTTTGTGTCTTATGGATCATGTGTGCAAAAAAATGTATTTACATGTTTATGTGAATGTTCTTTCATATGTGTGCAAGATGCCAATCTAAAATTTTATTAGCTAGAGTATCTGTAACTTGGTTTAAACTCCTAGGAACATGAAAATATGTAATATAATCAAAGTTTTGTTCTAAGAGACGTACCCTAAGGAATCGTCGAATCGATGTAAAGTTGGATCATGAACCCGGGCATGCTTTGTTTAACTAAGACACAACCAACTAAACGTATAAATAGACCCGAAGATGAGAGATACCAAATGAAAAAATGTCACAAAGAAACTCAATAGCGCGCTATGCCGGCGACATTTGTTTATGGGTATTTACCTAAGCATATACCTCCGGACATTGTTTATGGTGTTACCTAAGCATATACCTCCGGAAGATAATAACTAGCCTTGAGGTGTAAATATTACCCAAGCTATGGAGGAAAGCCTCTGAGTGTGCTGACTAGCACCGTCTACAAACCCAACGAACACCTCAAAATCACTTTACATCTGCTACAGTGACGAAAGATAACATCAACGACACGTCCATAACACTAAAAGAAACTAGAAAGTAATAGTACAAAGACTATACATATGTTACAAAAAGTTACCCACAATGAACTACCTATGAGTAATACTTCTTGAGGTAGAGCCCATTTCTAGGCTCCGCCAAAGCATTCCCTTCAAAGTCAACCAGACGATAAGCGCCCTTTTCTAAAACCTCTTTTATGATGAAAGGTCCGAACCACATGGGTTTGAATTTTCTTTCCCCCAGGGGGTCCTTATCTTGGTCATAGACCAGGACAAGGTCACCTTCATAGAAAATATGAGGACAAATGGACCTATCATACTGACACTTGACCTTATGTTTGTGAGCCTCGTTGGCTAGGGCTGCATCACGACACTGCTCATTGAGCTTCTCAAGGTATACTAAACGTTCTTCAAGTGGAGAAGTGTCTGGCAATAACTGTACTGCCAACTTTAGAGACGAGATCTGACATTCGATAGGCAAGACTGCCTCCAGCCCGTAAACAAGTTGGAAAGGTGAGAAACTGGTTGCAGTATTAATAGATGTTCAGTAAGCCCATAATGCCAAGTATAACATGAAATGCCAATTTGACTTGGCTGAGTTGATCGTTCGCTATAGAATGGTCTTAAGAGTTTTGTTCACGGCTTCCACCTGACCATTTTATTGGGGGTAGTAGGGTGACAAATTTTCCTACCATAACCCAAGATTTGACATTAACTCGATCATCATCTGGTTTTGAAAGTGACTTCCATGGTCAGTGACAATCTCCCTTGGGACACCGAACCTTGCTATTATCTAGTTGAATAAAAAGAGAGCTGAAGTCTCTCCATCATCTTTAAATGTTGGCATAGCTTCAACCCACTTTGTGAAGTAGTCTACAACTAAGATGATATAGCGGTGCCCCATTGTTGAAGAAGGGTTGCATGTAGTGTAATCAATCCCCCACTTGGTGAAGGGACCAACTGTGATGACAGAAAACATGGGAGTGGGATGTGCCCTCCTCTTCCGAGAGAATATTTGGCATGGGTGGCACTTTTTGAGCGATTCGATACAATTTTTGATAAGTGTCGGCCAGAAGTAACCTGCTCGTAGAATCTTTTGGGTTGTTTCCAACCCAGACAAATGACCGCCACAAGCTCTGGTATGGAAATCATTAAGCACGATAACTGCTTCTTCGTGAGTGAGACATCGGTGTAGGATGCAGTCTACACCTCTCTGATACAATGTATCATTGAATACACGATAATTCTTAGCCTGATGGCGTATGCGTCGATGCTCATCACGAGAAGTAGTGGTGGGGCACTTCAAATTCTGGAGATAGATAAGTATATCTCCATACCAGGGATCCAAAGAGGTGATAAAAAACATATCTCCTCTGATAGGCGACTCTTTGGGCACAAGATCACCTGACTCAATCGACAGTTCCAAAATAAGTTCTGCAAAGATTAGTGACTTTTTGGATTTCACTAAAATGAAATCTAAGTCAAACTCCTAGAGGATGACTATCCATCTACTGATATTTCCCCCTATTATCCGTCGTGTCAACATGTACTGAAATGGATTCACGACAACAATGATGGTGGTCTTGTGAAACAAAACATAATGATGGAACCGTTGAACAACATGGACTGCTGCTAACGCAAGTTTTTCGATATGAGAATAATTAAGTTCCGGTCCTACAAGGCCTCATCTCAGGTAATAGATGACATATTCTGAGAACAAGTCATCTTCCTAAACTAAGACCATGCCAATGGTTGACTTTGCTGTAGCTAGATATAATAAGAAATCCTTGTTATAGTTAGGTGGCCAGAGTAGAGGGGCAGTTGTGAGTGCATGTTTCAATGTGGCGAAAGACCATTGAGCGACATCATCCCAATAAAAAGGAACATCTTTTTTAAGTAAGCACATAAATCCCTTGGTGATCTCGGCGTAGTTAGTGATAAAGCGTCTTAGAAAATTTGCCTTTCCCTGGAGACTCTGAAGTTGAAGGATTGTGCGTGGGGGGGGCAACTGAATTATTGCCTCAACCTTGAGAGGATCGACCATGATCCCTGTTGTTGACGCTATGAAACCTAACATTTGTCTTGATGTTACACAAAATCTGCACTTGTTTGGATTCAAGCAAATCTGGAAGTAGTGACAACGCTCAAAGATAAGTCAGAGGTGTTTGGGATGATCCGTTCTCTTGCGAGATCGAGATGCTAAATCATCTAAATAGGCCTCAACTGTATTCCTGAGGTCATGGAAAGCTAAAGACATGGCCTTCTAAAAGGTGGCTCCAGCATTTTTGAGACCAAAAGGCATCTAACGATACATGAATGTACCCCATGGATAGATGAACGTTGTTTTGTGATTGTCTTCGGGTTTGATTTGTATTTGGTTATATCCCGAAAAATTGTCCATGAAAGAGAAGGACTCGTAGCCCGCAACTTCATCAATTATCTGGTCGATGAATGCTGTGGGAAAATTATCTTTGGGACATGCCTTGTTCAAATCATGGAAGTCTATACATAAAAAAATTGTGCCTTGTTTTTTATTGACCGGCACGGGGTTTGACACCCATTGGGTCAAATGGATAGGATAGATAAAACTGGCTTTTAGCAGTTTTTCAACCTCAACCTTAATGGCTGCTGCTTTCTTGGGGTTAACTAGATGAAGCTTCTACCGAACAGGCTTGGCATCTAGATACATTGTGATTTCATGTTCAACTATTTTTGGATCGATGCCCGGCATTTCCTCGTAAGACCAGGCAAAAACGTCGCAAAATTCTTTAAAAATATCTGTGTAGATTTGACTCTCTCCGGGGGAGAAGTCAGCTGTGACGAAAACATTCTCCACGATGCCAGAGTTTCGGGAGATATTGATCGGTAAGGTTTCATCGATAGTTTCCATATTACCCTCAGCATAAACCTTGTGTGTAGCTAAGGTATTAATGGGACAAGACCTATCTCCTGTCATAGTCAAGGTGAATTCTCCAGCTTTGATTCTGCTTAACGCTGGGAGGAAGTATGATCTGTGATGAAGATATTCCCAGGGTTTGTTTGGACTAGTCATTTCCTCAATTATAGCTTCATCAGAGAGAAAGACTAAGTCTAATGAATCAGTGTGAGCGAGGGAACCCTGAGCCCAAATAGGCTCTTGAAGTGGATCAAACTCTTGTGTAGGAGTTGGATCAGTGTTGGATGAAGCTTGTTGGAATAAAGAGTACGCTACTTCAGCTGCAGACAAGGGCATGGACATGCCCGGGTGCCCTGTCCTATCCATCATGGCCGATGGGGAAGGAAGTATCCACGGATCTTCGAAGTAAGTCATGCGGAATGATGAAACTTGAAAAATCTCAACCTTATGGTGATTGGATATAACCTTGATATCACCTTGAGGAGGCGGGTAATCAAAGGTACCCATCAAAGATGGGCACAAACCAACCCCTATGTTGACTACACCTGGTTGAGGATTATCAATCATCAGGACCGTGGATGCCCCCAATGAAGGGTCAGGTCTGAAGAAAGAAAATTGATCGATGGTCACTATCCAACCCTCATATGGAAACAACAAGACCTAGAAAATTGTAGTAACCACAGCTTGCATGGCATAAGTCCAACTCCTTCCTAACAAGAGGTTATAGTCGAGGGGTGCATCGACTACCTCTACCTCAACACACAAGGGGAAAGAGGGAATGATGCCATGTGGTTGGAACGAACGACTGTCAAAAGCAGTGAGGAGAGTAGGTGATGGAGACAAAACGGGTTGGCCAATGGCCTTCCAACATCCCAATGATATTCTGAGTAAATGTTTTCGTGGGGTAAGCCACTACTATCTGAAATGATATGTGGTAAGGAAGATGAGGTTTTAGGTTGGTTGTATCCAGCATGATTGTACCTAGATTACAAGTCTCAGTAGATCCTAAAGCAGTTAACAAGGCTTTCCTCTTGGAAGGGCATCTTTGGAGGACCTCCAAAGTGGACATTGCACAAGTGGTTTGTGATAAATCTTCCACCACATAATAGTTCTGGGCAGCCCTTGTTTTTGGGTTGTGAGAAGATTTTTTGAACGCACCTTTGGGGATGCATGTCATTGTTTCACCCAACATTTTCTCAATCTGTAGAGGAAGAGATGGGAGTTCAGCTTCTTTTCCCTTCTCAGAAGTGCTTGGTTTACTATAGTCATGCACTCTAGTCAATATAAAAGCATCACCCTTCACCATATATACATTCACGGATGTGGGGTTGTTTGAAGACGGAGAATCTCCTTGGCTGCCCAATTTTGTGCTTGCAGAGGCTTGGGTTAGATTTTGCCCATGTTGAAATGGATTGGTTAACACAACAAGCAGTTGCTGTGTCACAAAATTTTGGGCTTCTGTAAGCCGAGGACATAGATGGGTCGGGTGGTATTTCGTGCATAAGTTGCATGGATACCTCGCCTTCCGTTTCTCAGTGTTGTCCCTGCCAACATTATCAGTAGGTTTTTTATCCCCCTTACTCTTCTTTTGTTGTTTTTTCTTTCCTTCAGGCTATTGGGTGGCCTTTGGATTAGTCGATTGCATTGTGTGTACATACGACGTTTTGGTAGGGGGGGCAGCCAAAGCAGTAGTTTGGCTGGACACTGTGTGTTGTACATACAACTGCTGCAACTGCTTCGTCAATTCCTTAACGGGCTTTGTTTGTGCTGAACCAACAATACCATCGACATGTGGTCCAAGTCTTTGTCTGGTGTTATCAAGTATTGAGCGTGGTGCATATGGCAAGATCTCGTATAATAAACCGGATTGAGAATAGTTAGCTCAAGCTATTGAGATCTCATGATGGCGTATTCTTCAGAAAAAACTCCCAACGTCGCAACGTCTTTGGGAAATTGTGGGACCAAAGACTTAATGAACCACTCGAGAAGGAATGTTGGTGGGACTGGTACCTTAATTAAACACTTTCAGTGTCTCCATTCTCGGATGTGATCAGAGATATGCTCTTCTTTTGTTTGGGAGAAATTGGCCAACAATTCGGTGCCAACGTCATATCTCACAGGTAACTAGAAAAGGTTTAGGAAAGCCATCGCCAGCTCGCCAAAGGAAGAGTATCTTGAGTGATCGAGCTCAATGTACCATTTCATGACACTCCCGATGAGAGTACGTTGAAACAATCACAACTGTATGGAGTCATCTTTCAACGAGTTAGATGAGCACCAAAGATGGAAGGTAGTCACATGATCTCCTGGATCTTCGTTAGGCTTGGCTTTGAACTTTGGGATGTACAAAGGAAACTTCGTCAGCATAGAAGGCCAACGCGGATCATGATAGATAGGGTCATTCAACAACCTTGTTAAGTCTGGAAAATGCAAGGTTGCCAAGAAGGGTAGTTTGGGTTGTTGGTGATAACCTGGGAAAAAGGGGCTTGGAGTTTGACTAGCACTAGGTTTCCAGAAAACGTTCGACTGCTGGCCTGGGTTCTAGTAAAAACCATGGCCATGGCCATCATATGGATTTTTCATGTGAGGAGACATCATCGACTGATTTCCAAAATAGGACATAGATGGTTGGGCATGCATTACATTCGAAGGACTTTGGGAAGGATTGCCCCATGTCGGTCCCGTGGGGATAGGCATAGTTCTTTTTCTGGGGTTCCATTGATTGTGAAAATAATTACCCTAGATCGACATTCCTGATGAGGGAACTGATCCCTGCCAAGAATTCCAAGGCCCTGCTGCAAAAGAAGTTCCTGGGTGTGCCCCCTGTGTAGAAGTAGTACTCTGCATAGGAATAGGTTGTTCAAAATTGGGGTTAGCCCCCGTTGGGAAAGTAGTTTATGAGAAGGCGTTGTTACCAAACACACCGAACAAAGAAAATGGTGTCAAACCTACCAACATATTATGTGAAGGTGGTCCTTGTCTCCCAACTCCAAATAAACTTTGGGGTGCAGGTGGCCCGACGGATTGTTGATGCAAGCCACTGAGTGAAGGGGGTGAAGGAGGTATATGACCTCCCATGTAAGGGAAAGCATTAAAAGGAGTAGGAGTTCCCCGCATGTTTCCTTGCAAAGGAGCATTAGAGCTCTCTGCCCCCAGACCTGAAGTCTGTGAAGTGGAGTAGGAAAGTACAAGACTTGTCCCTGAACTAGGCATCTTGCATGAGAACGAAGGGCCTATTGCACTTGGTGTGAAAGGGGTTGTGGCCGATGCCAGAGATGGGATTGGACCACTGTGCAATGTAGAGGCAGACAAGACCATGGTGTCTTGGACCAGTGATGGTGGGTTAGGAGGTGGAAACTCTCCTGTGGTGATAACCGTAGTGGGAATTGAAGAATTCCCAGAAGGAGTAATAACATTTGTTTCCATTGCTGTGTGCGACACTGTCTGACACACGTAAGGATGAATCAATATGATGGTGGGTGCAAAAAGATCAGTGGTGGAGGTTTCAACCAGACCAAAATCTTGTGCTCCAAGGTCTAAAATGGTCGATTCCTCTGGATGTTGGTCTGGCACAATTTCTTGTGACCTGGTCTCTTCAAAAGACCCTTGTTGGTCTAGCTTTCACCTTAGTGGTGGCGGGGGTGACTCCAGTGTAACCGGCGATAGGCCGAGAAGCCTTCATGATCGACGGAGCTCATGATCCTCCACTATGTGAGAAGATCAAAGACACACTAGGGTATTCTAACCATTAAAAAACAACACGCACCAAAAAAGTCCCTATAAGATAAGACAGGCAAAACACTAAATTAATTGGAAGAACAGTTACAACTACCAACACTAGAGAAACTTACCAGTGCAAATGAAACTCGAAAAGGGAAGCACCCTCCGGGTATACTCTACAAAGAGTTTCCCAATGTATGTCCTAGGTACCGCGGTATACCCTCGTAGTCACCTGTGTATGTCCCTAAAAAAGATAGGCAACTAGGTTGCCAGCGTGCAAACAATCACCAGGCGAGTACAGTCGAAAGTCGGGTAGACCACAATGAACAGGGTATCGAGCTCGAAACCTATCAAGGGTATCGAAAGAAAGTGGTCTGGAAGACAACTAAGGACCTTGAACGGATTCGAGACCCATGAAGCCTCGTGGAAAATGAAATCGACGGAATCCCAAAACAAGCCCTCTATATGTGTTCTCCACTATGATTGGTCCAGCTTTGGAGGGGTTATCTCTGCTACCTTTTCGCACATGACCTCATGTTTATCCCCTGTGTTAGAGTGGGTTCCCGTATAAATTTCACGATACTGGACTTGGAAACTCCCTAACTCAGACTCCAATGTTTGATTTTAATGGCCTTGAAGAGTTTCCTCTCCAACCTAATCCAAGGCCCTAATCTTGAACTAGTTGGTTAACCCTACAAACATAAAAGTCTAATAAATTTTAGATTTAGCATTAATTTTATGGATTGTCTTATGCCAAGGGGTATGAAAGTGAAACTAATGATGTTTGAAAGATGAAAGTAAAAAATGAACAGAAAGCTGGAAACAAAAACTTTCACTTTATGCAAATTTTCAACAATTTTTTTTTAATTTTCTAAGATCTTTTGAATCAACAAACTTAAAGAAGGATTTCACTCAACTATGAGCTACTTATGATCTAAGTAAACTATCAATAACTTAAGAAATAAAAAACTTTTCCCTGGTTACTAATGCAAAACCACACTTTTCAACCAAACAAGAAAATGAAAGAGATTTTTTTATTTATTTGAATGTTGACAAAGCAACAAGGAAAAATATCAACAAGTCAAAAACCAAGAAAAAGCTTCTGGGCTAATCGCAGATTGCAAAGAATCACTTCAATAAATCACACACTAGCAACTTAAAAAAGGACTCTCACACTTGTCTAAAAACCCTAAAGAAAATTTTTAATGGCAACTTTTAAATGAATAAAGCAAGCTAAGGCTAAGATCAACCCTAAGCTACTGACTGCTAGGACAGAGATTCAAAAACCTGAGAGGTATAACTCTTGTCAAGGGAAAGGATGACTGCCTTACCCTCAACAAAAACTATCCTGCACAAGCACACTACTGACAATCCAATAGCAAGCGTGTGCATGTGAGCTGTGTAGATCCAGAGGGCGTGTACACGCGTGCTGGCCTTATATAGGCCGCATGTATCTCTAAAAGTCTGAAACAACTAAAAATAGACAATCCAAACTAGGAAGAGACCATTGATATTGAGAACCAAGATCTCTTGAAGGCTTAGACACTCTCTTTAACAGGAAAAAAAAAAAACAATGTAAGGAAAAAATTCGTAAAACAAACCAATCTGAGATGAGACTTCAAACAACCAAGACTTAGAATGACTTCCAGAAAACCCCTGAGAATGACTGATTTTGACAGGGAAGAGGATGACTGCCTCAAAAATTTTCTGGAATCTACACGCTACTGTTACTTCTTCAGCGAGTGTTTACATGTGGGCTGTAAGAAAGTAGGGCGTGTGTACATGTGTGCAGACCTTATGCAAGCCACGTGTACCTCTGTGGTTCTTGAAAAAACATAGTCAATCAAATAAAAGAGATAGATGGTATGGAATACCAGACTCTCTATTAGCTCAGAGTTTGCAGAAACTTCAAAAAACAGGAAAGAAAACCAGTCTTTTAAAACTACCCAAAAATATTCCCAGGAACCCTAGAGACTTCCCCAGTATGGTCGCCAATTCTGTTGTGGTGGGAAATCCCCCTATGGACTAGCATTTAGGGTTATATTATGCATGCAGATAAGACCGAAAGAATCCTACTTTCTACCGTCGTCCCAGACTTAATCCCCATTTCTTTCAAGCAAATACATGGTTAAACGAACATACCTTTTTCCGTAAGTTTGATGTCAATCCTTCTTCACGCTTGATTGCTTGCTAGCAGCTATCCTCCTAAGACTGAACTACGTACAAAACAAGAAACACACTCTACATGCATTTGTTCTACAGATTAATGGGTTAGATATTCAAACATATATTTACTAAGCTATGAAGAACTCATATAGTGGGATGGGAAAATAATTCCTTTATTATTAACTTTAATGAATCAATTTACAATGTCGAGATCGACCACTTCTCCGCGAATCCTGATCCTAGTCTCCTCTTCAATTGTCTTCCAACTTCTTTTCTTTGTATCTCTCTTTGCACAAGGATGGATAAAGGGATGGGACAATGGGAACATGTAATTGGGCAGAGTTTCTTTACTCTTATTCTCCTCTTTAAAATGGGACCCCTAACCCTTCTTTTATAGGCTAGAAGAAGCTAGGTATTTGGATGAACCCTCGACCATGCATGGCCGGGAGTTTCAGTTAACTCACCCAAAGTTGTGTGTTCCATTGACAACTTTCCTTTTTTTGTGATTTTGTATATCCACACGGGTTGTTTTAGGTCAGCTAGTGTGTATACACGTTCAGTAATGGATTAGGGTGCATGGGCCCTTATAAAAGAGGTTTTTTAAAGAGTTGTTCAGTAGTGCTTTGGCAAAGAAGGGATCTGAGATGGCCTGATGCCAGGTAAGCATGTATGGTGCAAATTAGGGTTATAACAAATCCTTTTGTATATTAAATAATAATAAAATAATATAATACTTTAACTTTTGAACAAAAAAAAAAATCAACATGGTATCAGAGTAGGCCTGAAAAATAATACTTTTTTCGCATACTTTTGGAAGTGTTTTGGAAAACTGACTTCATCTTCCCAGGAAGGATGAATACCCACACCAAAATTAACAAGAAGTTGGAAGGAGAAGAAACTTTAGAGCATGTAAATGCAAAGTAGTCCTCCTAGAAGAACGCAATTCAGAAAGATTTGTTGAGGAGGAAGTTCCAAAACCAGAGGAAGATGAGGCCAAGGAAAATAATAAAAGGAAACAAGCCATGGATAAGAGGATTATTGAAGACTCAATCATGGATCATCTTATCCATCATGTCTCTCCATTAAAATATCCAAAGAATATGATGGATGGATTGACTCGTCTATTTGAAGAAGAAAACATCAACAAAAGGATGACATTGAAGACCCAAATGATGAATGTGAAGCTTCAAGATTCAGAGTCCATTCACTCTTACTTCTTGAGAGTGAATCAGATCAAGGAACATATTGAAGCTATTAGAGACACTGTTGATGAATAATAAATGGTGATGATTACCTTGAATTCTCTCCCAAGGTCATGGGACTAATTCATTCAAGGAATATGCTCAAGGAGGAAGCTAATATAGTTTAACAGATTATGGGAGTATTGCACTCAAGAGGAATCAAGGCTAGTAGAAAGAGAAGATAAATTGAGGGATAATGATCAATCTTTATCTTCTCATACAAGGAAAGGGAAGAGTAATAAAGAACCCTCATCCCAAAAGAAACCTCAAAATTTGAAGAAGAATCAAAGAGACTATTCAAATATGATGTGTTTCTGTTAAGAAAAATTGGGACACGTAAAATTTTGTCCCCTTATTTTGAAACTAAAAGAAAAGGAAAAGGACAAGAGGCATCATGCTCATGCCATTGAATATGATGAACCACTAAAGAAAATTTCAAGAGAAGATGATTCAAGTGATGATTACTACATCCTAATATCAACTCTCACAGGAACAATCACCCCTAGAAATGATACTTGGTTGATGGATATCGATGCTTTTAATCACATGACAGGGTATAAAGGCTCTCTATCAAACTTAATTAATAAATATTCACATCATAATATGAATCTGGGTGATGATTATCAGTATACGATCAAAGGCGTAGGAGAGGCCTCCTACAAACTAGATTCCAGGAAGACAATGAGGATGAAGGACTTGCTTTATTTACCATTTTTGAAGAAGCACCTTCTCTCGATTTCTGCTTTGGATGAGAAGTGTTTTAGGGTTTCATTTGTATATAGAGAATTTCTCACGTGTTCAAAAGGAGAGACGTTTGATGATGCAGTTATTATCAGTTTCCAAGAAGGAGGACTGCATAACTTAAAGGGATGCTCAGATTCAACATTGATTCATGATAGTGTGAATTCAAGTGAGATGTGGGATAGGATATTTTCCCACTTACACTACATATCTTTACCAATCATGAGAAATATGGTAACACGACTACCAGAGATTCAGGTGAATCCAGATGGCGTGTGAAAAGGTTGTGCACAAGGAAATAATGTGAAGAACCCCTTTCCAAGTAATGATAGTAGAGCTAAAGGAGTCTTGGATATTGTACAATCAGATGTATGTAGACCGATGTCAACACCATTACTCAACATGTACATATATTATGTATATTTTATTGATGATTACTCATGCAAAAATTGGATTTACTTCTTGAAGTCAAAAGGTGAAGTATTTGGTAAGTTTAGGGAATTCAAGGCACTAGTAAAAAACCTATCAGAAAGGAAGCTAAATATGTTGAGATTAGATAATGGAGGTGTAACATCCCCAACCACCCAGGTCGGGGACCACCACATTGAGAACTTCTCATGTTTATGATATTCAAAAATATACATACCCAACCATAGTCCCACTGGGTTATGACACACATAAACTCTTGTGGAACTTCATACATATAAAACTTAACAAACAATTATATGATCACCACAAAATCGATCAAGAGTCCTAAGCTCCAGTTTCCTTTACTAGGTTCTCATTGATCGGATGGCAAGAGAGTACGACACCCCCATTCATCCCTTACGGGGAATATAACCATTGCAAGGTTCCAATAACACCAATCCCACTCTAATCATTAAGCCTTTCTATCCTCAAAATAAAACATCATAACTATTGAGTATTCACTTCCATTTACATCCACATCACCTTCATCATCTTCTTCGATCACTTCTTTCTGCTAATACACATATTAATGCGGAAATAACAATAATCCTATACATACAACATATACATGCAAAAATCATCAATATAATACATGTACAAATACACATCATGCAAATGCACACATACTTGATACTTATATTTTTATAAAAGAGCACCAAATTCCTGTAGAACTTCCACAAACCTCCCAACTTTAGACCACACTGCTCATCAATATCAACAATGGGTCACCCCCGAGTTGGGATTAAACTCCACCCCGTTAAAGGGATTCCTAGGCTAGGATGAGACAACTAGAAGTTGCATAGTCAACAGGAAGGATTTCATCCCAGGAGCCAACTAACACTAATAGCCTACAACCTCTCATTCCCCACATGCCAGTCCCACCCCGGGAAGTGTTCCTCTTCTCTAATAAATAGTCCCTCGGCTGCCCCACTTCCATTCCATGGATCCAACAACAAGCCATGCATGAATTCTCAGAGCACTATAGCTGTCGTTGGGATCCCTATGGGAAAATCACTTCCCCAAAAACCTCTCTCACCTGGAGAGAGTTGATTTCTTTCTTGAAAACCTTCTTCTTCAGTGCATGGGCCTGACCATCCCCAGGAAGTGTGCCTCTTCTCTACTCAACAGTCCCTCAATTGCCCCACTTCCCTTCCAGGGCTTCAATAACAAGCTAGATAAGAATTCTCAGACCACTATAGTTGTCATTGGGCTCCCTATGGGAAAATAACTTCCCCAGAAACCTCTCTCACCTGGAGAGATTTTCTTACATGCTTGAAAACCTGCTTCTTCAGTCCACAGGCCTAAGAACACACCTCTTCAAACCAGATGCCTGAAAACCTACTTCTTAGTCTGGCTCCTTAGTCAATTATGTAAGGGTGATGGCAACAACAAAGCTCGGGTATAGAATAGATGATGGAAACAACAAAAAAATGTTAAGGAACGATGCAACAAAAAACCACTAAGGCATGGTATAGGCTCAGGAAAAGTACTGGTGCGATGTGCTTCACATAAATAGTACAGCATATCTCAAGCTGCCTATTGGTTCTAGAGGTGCGTGGAAATTGTAGGGGTTGATGATGGAGGGGATGGATCCATGCGTGAGTGAATGGGGAAAGGATGGAAACACAAAATATTTTCCCCCACCTATATTTGCATGAGCCATGATTGACACATGGCTCTCTTGGATCTCGTTTCTCTCCACTTGGGATTCATTCCCTCTTCCATGAGACTTAGGATAAAGCAATTATCCTCACCATAGTCTATAGGAAATAATAATATAATATTACTTTTAGAGTTAAGACTTCAATCTTATCCCTTTTCCCAAGTCTCTTAGCCCTTCCCTTTCCCTTCCTAGTGGATCTTAGTTCCCCATACTCTTTTATCATGGTCGATCTACACCCAACGATGTATTTATATTAATGATATGATTGTTTAGATATACAAAACTAGGCTAACTGGCCTTAAGAATCTAGGATCTCCAACCTAATTATCACATAAGCCTCCTAGCTTATAATCGCTTAGCTCACCAACCTATAAAACATGTTTACAATTCAGTTGGGGCTTGGATTTGGGGTATTAAAATTCCCTCCACTTATTGTTTCATTGTTCTTAGTGCAACTTATTTACATATTACCATCATGATTTTCAAAAATATTCAAAAAGATGTAGGTATTCTGCCCACATAACATCTTCATGCTCCCACATTGCATCCTCAGGACCGTACTAGGTCCATTATACATTTACTAACCCCATGGCTCAATTTCGGAGCTACTTGATATTCCAAACTGGTATGCACACCAGATGCACTTGAGAAGCACCTTATTGCTCCACCTGAATCACATTCCAAACAATAACGTGATTAACATCATGTATATATTTGTTGAGAAATGATACATGGAATACATTATGAATAGGCATAGATGCAGGTAATGAAAGAATATAAGCTACATGTCCAATACTCTCTAGGATTTTAAATGACCCACAATAATGAGTTGCCAACTTGGAAAAATTTCCCAATTTTAGGGAACTTCTGTTGGCCTTCACTTTCAAGAATAAGTGATCGCCTACACAGAATTCCCTGTGAATTTTGTCCTTATCAGCATAGCTTTTCTTCCTATCTTGAGAAGCCTTCAAATTCTTCTTTATTTTTGACATCTGCTCTTCCATTTCCCTGAGCAACTCTGGCCCAACTACTGCTCTATCTGCTGGGTTGTCCCAACTTATAGGTGTGTTTCACTTTCTGCCATAAAGTGTCTCAAATGGGCTCATCTTTAGAGATGATTGGTACCCATTGTTATAAGCAAACTCTATCAAGTGTAGGTAGTCTTCCCATTTTGATTTGTTATCCATCACATACATACTCAACATATCATCGATCACTTGATTCACCCTCTCTGTTTTCCCATCAAAATTTTGATGATAAGCTGTGCTAAAATTCAGATTTGTTCCAAATCCTTTATATAAGCCTTTCCATAACTTTGAGTTAAACTTTGGGTCTCTGTCAAACACAGTTTTCTTGGGTATACCATGCAATTGTTCTACTTCCCTCATATAAATATCAACAAAGTTAATTTCCTTGTGAGTGAGCTTCAGTGGAATGAAATGGGCAACTTTAGTAAGCTTGTCCACCAAGACCATGATAGAATCATGTTGCTTGTTTTTTTTGGGCAGCTTGGTGAAGAAATCGATTGTCACTACTTCCCACTTCCACTCACGAATAGGTAATGGCTGCAAAACACCAACTGGGTGCCTATTTTCAGCCTTGACCTTTTGACACTCTCAACATTTGGCAATGTACTCAACAATTTCTTTCTTCATGCTTGGACAATAATATTGGCTCTTGACAGTTGTAATATTTTTCTGATACCCTGGGTTCCCAACATAAGGAACATCATGAATTTCTTTCAATATTAGATTCTTCAATTTTGGGGAATTTGGCAGATAAATTTTGTTTATGTACATTAGAATTTCATTAATTCCCAGCTTGTAGTACCCACTTTTCTACTGCAAATTACCTTGCTGTAAGTTTTCCACTAATTCCTTGTATTGAAAATCTAATTTTTAAGCTTCCAATATTTTGTCTTTCAAATCAGATTGATACATGATGATGGTTGTGGCATGCAAATCATGCACTCTCCTACTAAGTGCATCGATCACCTTGTTTTCCTTCCCTTTGATATGCTTTATATAAAATTTATATTCACTGAGAAATTCCAACCATCTTCTCTATGTGGAATTTAAAGTTGGCTAATCAAATAAATATTTCAGACCATTATGGTCTATCCTCATATCAAACCTTTTTCCCATGAGGTATTGTTTGCACTTCTTTAAGGCATGCACTATGTCTTCTAACTCCAAATCATGAGTGGCATAATTCCTTTCATGCTCCTTCAAATTCCTTGATTCATAGCATACAACAAACCCATTCTGACTAAGGATTCCACCAAGTCCTTGTTTTCATGCATCTATGCATACCATGAAATCTTCATTCAGATCAACAATCCTTAGAATTGGATCACTAGTTAATAATTTCTTCAGGTGATGAAATCTCTTTTCACACTCCAGTGACCATTGGAACTTCACTCCCTTATTTTGCAAGGAAGTAATTGGGTTTTCAATCTTTGATAATCCTGCAATAAATATTTTGTAGTAGCCAGCTATACCCATGAAGGATCTAACTTTTGTCACATTCCAAGGCACTGAACATCCTTTAATGACCTCAATATTTTCAGGATCCATTGCGATCCCTTCCTTAGATATGATATGCCCCAAATAATGAATTTGGTTCTGATAAAATGAGCACTTGATTAATTTGACATACAACTGATGCTCTCTTAACACTTGTAATACCATCTTCAAGTGTTGCTCATGTTCCTCTTTTGGATTGGAATATCTAAGAATGCCATCCAAAAAGACAATGACAAACTTATCTAAGTACTCTATGAAAACACCATTGATTAGATACATGAAGACAACTGGTGCATTTGATAACCCAAATGGAACCACTGTGAACTCATAGTGCCCATACCTTGTTTTGATAGCAGTCTTGTTGATGTCTCACATTTAATTCTTACCTGATGATAACTTGTTCTAAGATCAATATTTGAGAATATTTTTGCATTCTTCAACTGATCGAAGAGGTCAGCGATCCTTTGCAAAGGATACTTATTCTTTACATTTACTTTGTTCAACTGTTTGTAGTCAATACATAGTCTCAATGTCCCATCCTTATTCTTCACAAATACAATTGGGGCACCCAAAGGTGACGCACATGGGCATATGTATCCCTTCTTCAGAAGATCTTCAAGTTGCATTTGTAACTCCTTCAGTTCTGGTGTACTCATCCTGTAAGGACTCTTGGATAGTGGAGCTGCTCCAGGCATTAGATTGATAGAGAAATCAATATCTCTTTTAAGGGGTAATCTTGGTATTTCTTTAAACACGTCCTCAAACTTTGACACCTTCAATATTTGACACCTTGTCCTTAGGTGTTTCTTCCATATGGGCTGCAAATATTTGACAACCCTTTCTGTAACACTTCTTTAGCTGCACTGTTGAGATTTATCTGACATCTACTGCCCTGGGAATTCCTTGGACTGTCCTTAGGTTACCTGCCTCATCCAGCCAAGTAAATTCCTTATTATGATAGTCTAAGACAACATGGTGTTGGTCCAACCAATCCATCCCAATTAGACAGTCACAGGAACCTAAAGGAAAAATGTTCAAATCTGCCTTGGTGCTCAGCCCATTCATGTCCAATGGACATGACTTAACCAAATCATTAACGTTTCTCTTGGCTCCGGTAGCCAATTGCACCAACCAATATTTTCCATGATTTCTTCTTGGAAAATGAAATATTTCCACCACCTTAGGATCTATATAACTATGACTAGATCCTGAATCAATAAAAATTTCAATGGTTTGGTTGTTGATCATACCTTCCACTTCAATCATGTGTGATTGGAATTCTGCTTGTTTATTGTCCAGGGCTACATAGATCCTTGGTATATTTGTGACCATGTCCTCCACTATTTCATCTTGTTGTACATTGTGAACAACTCTCAGTCACTTATGTGAGGACAATATCTATACAAATGATCTCCTTTACAACCCCAACATTGAATGGGTGGCTTCCTTGGTCTTTTCCCACTTGTCTCAATCACTCGAGGCTGTCTAGAAGTTGTTTGTCCCTGAGGACTATTTCTGAAGAAAGTTGTCTTATTCCCCTTCTTCCTCTATTCCATATTGAACTTATTCTTGTCTTCCAAATATTTTTGGAAAGATGGGTTTCCTTTCTGCTGATCATATAAGAATTTAGCTTGCCTTATGGTCTTTTCCAATTCCTTGGGATAATCATATTGAATCTTGTCACTGATGAAAGATGGAAGCCCACTCAGATACCTCTGAATATTAACGGTCTCATCCTTGAGGAAGGAGACATACTTCAAAAATTCCAAAAACCTTCTTTCATACCCATCAATGGTCATACTTCTAAGCTTGAGTTCAAAGAAATATTTCCTTTCCTTGTCATAGTATCTCTTAGTCAAGTATTTATTTTCAAAATAATTATTGAATTCCTTCCAAGTAGCATTTTTATCTTTGATGTGTTTCACCTGCACAAGATGATGCCACCACATGGATTCCTTTCCTTTGAGCTAGTAGATAAAAATGATTCCTTCTTCATGAGAAGAATAATTATGCAATTGAAAATATTTTCTCATGCCCAACAACCATGTCTTGACATATTCATCCTTCTTGTGCTCACCATCAAATGTAGGAGGTTTGATTTTGTTCATTTCTCCTCACAGTTCATCCACCCCAAACCTCTTCTGATGCTTCCTGACAAGGGATGAACTGGATCTTTTGGGTGCTCTCCTATCAGAATTATGTGGGGAGAGATGGTGATGTTTTCTAACACTCCTTGATCTTCCTTTCTCATCAAGAGATCTATGACTTCTTGATTTGCTTGAGCCATTCTGCTTATCCAATTTATTTTCAATTCTATCCAGGCTCTACATTAACTTCATGTTGAAGTATCCCTACTGATCCTTATCTTTCATAAGCCTTTAATTATCAGCCTTGTGACTTTGGATATCTTTCTGCAAATTTCTAATGGTTTCTTCCATATTCAAGTTTTCATCCTTTCCCTCTCCATGCCCATTGGAGTTTGTTACTTCAATACCCAAATGGAAATCCATTCCTCTGATCTCATCTTCTTGCTATAATCCCCCTGTGTATCATCCATTTCTCTGCACTTTGTGTTGATTCTGATATGATCTAGTTGTTGTTAATTTTGCAAAATGTGCAGCCAACAGATCTTTGCCAGGCTAACTGTCTCAAAAATTTAATGAAAATATGAACCATTCTAGTTCAAGAATATATCAGATTTATTTCTTTCGACTTTCTAAGAAATTGAATATTCAACTAAATTTTCTAGGGGAACAATTATGTTATGATGTCCCATATCTTTCCAATGACTGCTCCCTTGCTCAATTTTGAGTTTTGAGCAGGAAGTTATGGATATTTGAACAATTGTCCTTCCTGGAAGGCAATATCTATACAAATATTCTTCTTCTTTAGAGCCGAATTGGTTCTTGGAATCATGATGGTTCCTCTCATAAAGTACACATGCCTTATTTACATGTAATGTTCCCAAGACAAGATGCCAGGAACATTGTGTTTTTCATGAATTTTTACGTGTTTTCTGGTTGTGGCATTTCGTCAAACACTTTGTTGATTTTGGTCTTTTAGGTTGCGATAGGGTTTACACTGATGGTTTTTATGTGTGTTTGCAGAAATAATCAAAGAATATATAGCAATGGAACATACCTCAACAAGATGCAATATCAACAACACAAGGAATAACCAAAAATACCACAGATATGATTTTATTCATAACAGTGGTTGTTCTCATACAAAATGGAGAAGATATGGAATACATATAAGATAGTAGAGTTTCTGGCCTACAAAATACAAGATAGAAGAATATCCAGGATTCTAAAATCCTCTACAATATGAACACCAAATAATACTGAAGACCAATGTATATCCTCTGTTGAAGGTGATACCCTCTCTCACAATGTGCAAGTCCTGGATGGAATAGGTCAAGGGAAGTAAAACCTCCTCTCTGATGGCCTCCAAGCACTATAAACCGCCTTGAGAAGGTATATCTGATGATGGAAATAAGGTATGATAAGTATCATAGCAATAGATCAACTAGAATACCCCCAAACCATACTCCCTGCATAAATCGTGATAACGGTGTATTGAGTTAATAAGTTACATTAACATTTTCAGCATACAGTTCTCAGATTCCCTACTCAATCCGAGGCTGAAAACACACGAGTACTGTAGCCACCCATTAATAATATCTTGAGTGAGACGGTGCAGTGCACCATGTGCGCTGCGTTGCCTTATGGTTTACCAGGAGGGCCGATAGTTTTAGAGGCTTTGTTGGAAACCTGAACATACATGAACCCTGGGTCAATAAACTCAGATAGGATATATAAGTCAGAGTAAGACGTAACTAGATAATCCAGTAAATGGTTCCGTTGCTGTTGGTAGGAGTAGTAGAGGATTGAGTAGATGAAATATGTTTAAGATCTGGTAAAAGATACGTAAGATCTATGGGAGGCGTCTCAAGAGAATATTAAACCAGAGAAGAAAACAATGAGTCACTAGAAGGGGATGTTGATACTGTGGAATCCCACAAAAGTAAAGATCGAAAGCTCTCTAAGGAAAAGAGAGTTGGAGTTTGCACATAAATATAACAGAAACCCTAGAGAAACACCCCATAAATATCTTGAGAAATACCTATTTACTGATTTGCACAAAGTCCCTTTTTGTGATTTTCCACACTTATTACAGGAGTGGATACTAAAGTTGAAGGATAACCACGCAACGAACCATATCCGATAGTTAGAGTGGACCCCGGTACAGATTGAAAAGTTACATAAGGTGAACAACAAGTTCACCCACGCATTAGAATTTTGGCTCGACAGTATTGTGGCTGGCTTTATAATAGATTTTACAGTAGATACAACGAAGTCGTACAATGCAGCGGAGCAAGAATTTTTATGTGGAACCCGAGGAAGGTACATTAGATCATTGTATATTTCTATGAAGATACTGTTATACAACAAAGGTATAATGACAATGGAGTCGAATGGATAAACTTCCCTGCGTGCATGGGGGACGGGGGGACACACTGACAGAAAAAGGAGAAATGAAAGGAGGAAAGGATAAGGGAAAGAAGGAGGAACCCTTGGACCCAATCATGATGGATGGCGACCAGATCAAGTAGATCATGGTGACAACTGGAAAGACGCGTGGTGGAGTACCCTACCAATACAAGGTGAATAACAAGAATAGAGTCGTAGCCATGAGGGAAGGCTTGGCGAGTGACATGGAAGTGGTAGAGGATCTCCGGGCTGTCGAGCAGATTGAGGAAATCTTGCATGGAACACATGAGAGGAAGATTAGAGGTCCAAGAATGGGGAGAGAAGGAAACAATCCTATCCATATTAATGTTAGTATGGAACCCATAAACCCATGTGCGACTAATACACCAAAGAGAACACCACCGTTTAGACAACCGAAGTTCAGAAGAAGCTAGACAACAAGAAGTATATATACGCAAGGAACAACAACTAGAGGAGTTAGTTCAGGCAACACTAGACAAGTATCTACACCACATGAAGGTAGTAGTTTAGTGGTTAGAATGGAAGGACACGATCCTACCATCAGGTTACCATAATTTAAAGGAGAAGCGTCAGAGGACCAAAAAAAAAATTGTTCATCTATGAGAATAGTTGGGAAGAAAAATAGATCACATACAAATATATTAAACTAGAATAGATAGCGATTACACTAAGGGATCACACACTAGATTGGTATATGAGTTTAGCTACAAACAATCCACCAGGGACAACCAAGACAATTGTAGACATCAAGAAACTGTTGATAAACGAATTCCAGAAGCCAAGTTCAGAATATCAGTACATGAACGAGATGATTGAAATTAGACAAAAAGTGGGAGAATATGTATGGGATATTGATTAGAGATTCAAGCGATTGAAGGGAAAGTTGAAATATCTCATGACTGATATGCAACATAGGCACATGTTCATCAATTCACTGCTACTACACTTAAAATATCCATTGTGACAACATAAGTTTCAGACGCAGGTAGAGGCTCTGCAAGTAGCCCTACAACTGGAATAAAACCAGTATCAACAGACGAATCCAACCATCGAAGAAATAAAGGAGGATCTGAAGAAATTAACATTCCAACTAAACCAAAATAAGAGTAAGGAAAAATGAGAAGCCATTTGGTGTACTACACATAGGACAGAAGGACACCACACGAATGAATGTCCAACATTCGTGCAATATATGGCAGCAGGAATTCCAAATCCGTTACCAATAGGAGGACTATGGTGCAAAATCTGCAAGAAACCAGTCCGTGAGTCATATCACTTCCCAATGATGTATAAACACCATATAGTCCCAAAGAGTTAATATTGCAACTTTTGCAAGTCAGTGAGCCATGATGAAAAAGATTGTAGAACTATGGAGTTTATGCGAGAAAGGACATCATATGCATATAGAGTACATGCCAAAATGATGACTGGGAAGGCCACACTACAATTTAGTCAAGTTCCATCCCTATATAATACTGTGCAACAACAATATAATATTGCACAACAACAGTATAATATTGCGCAACAACCATATAACAACGCACAACCACAGTACAACACAGCACAACCGCAACACAATACTGCAGAGTACAATCAGGCGCCTCAGTATAACGTGCTGAGAGGAGATCGAGCAGGATACAGAGGTGGAGGACGAGCGAGAGGAGTTTTTGGATGAGGTAGAGGACTAGTAGTATGTAATAACTACCAACAACTGGTACATTATGCAATGGAATTTCCACTTCCATAAACAACATGTATGTATTGTCGCGCATCGGACCATGATACAGAAGAATGTCTGACACTATTAGTAAATATCCAAGAAAAGAGGAACTAGAACAACCAGAAAGTTCAGTGGATCTCAGCCAAAGCGAGGGATGAAGGACGAAACATCAACATATTTACCCACCTAGGAGCTAAAATAGGGAATGACGCAGTCCGACAAGAGCCAATACAACACAAGTGGGTAAAGAAGAATGTCGAACCAAGGAAGCAGTTCGACGCACAAAAGGAGAAAGATATATTTAAGCAAGTCAAACAAGAATTCCAGAAGGATGATATTGCATCAACTTCAACTGCATAGCAAAGTAAGGAAGTGTCAGGGTACAGGATGCCTCTGTCATTGGATCACACGAACGAAATGCATTCCATGGGACAAGTAAGTACAATCAAAGTTTTTTTGCAATCATGTGTCAAAGTATTAAATGATGCATCATCTGTCAAAATACTACAAAACATATTAGAAAAATGTAGTGTAGAGATGAAATGAAAAATATAACAAAAAACTGTCAATCACCTACATACAAGGAGAAGAACAAGTACAGAGTTCATACTAAATGCCAACATTGAATATTTCAACATGGGAGATATCATACTAGATTTAGGATCTAAAGTGAATTTATTACTAAAGAAGACATGGAAATGCATGGGAGAGCCCACATTATGATACTCACATGTTCAACTAAAACTAGAAAACCAACACAGAGTCCTTCCAATCGGTAGAATAGAATGAGTGACAGTAGACCTGGATGGAGTGTGCACTAAAGAAGATTTAAAAGTAATTGAAATAGTGGACGACACAAAACCATATCCAACATTGCTTGGTTTGGATTGGGCATTTGAAAACCGGGCCATAATCAATTTTAAGAGAAGGAAAAAGACATTTGAGTCAATGGAATACAGGGTCATCGTACCATTAGACCCATTATAAGGGGAAAGTTTTGTAGAACCCACTTTCTTAGACTTATAGGAAATCAACCAGTTGTAGAAAACAACTGCGTGCAATGAGGACTATGTAAACCCAACTACAGATGGAATACTAAGTTGGCAGAGCATTACTTCATGTGCGACATACTTAGATACCGGTTTAGATAACTGGAAACAAAGGCTACACAAAGTTTCCACGAGAATATGTGCACGAATAGACCACACAGTAAGATGGGTAGGCATGGAGATAAGGGAACCACCTATTTTCCATGGAATAAACGACCTAAAAGTATTCTTGGCATAGTATGAAGAAGAATGTTTAGAGATTGAAAGACTCTTAGCACTTGATATAACACTAAAGGCCACACCTACAAGATAGTGGGGCACACACAAAGAGACAATCACAAATTGGTACCAATGTAAGTAGTTACTATGCATAAGGTTCGACGAAGAACATAAAAACAACCAACAACAGAAGTACGATGGACAAGGGGAACCAACAAAACACTTGGAGAAGTGCATAGCATTGTGGAAAATGACACCCCCAGAAGAATAGCCTCATCATTTTATACACACTCTAGAGGGCATACCAACAAACTGGTATACAAACTAGGAATTGCGCAAAGGAACCGCGACCTAGACGATATTGCAATAGAATTTTACAGTCACGTTTTCATTAAAGCTTGATAGATGCAACTCTTAAACATATTAGAGGGATGATATTCATCAAGGAACCAGAAGTGGAACTCATAATATAAGAACAACAACAAAACAAACAGACAGTTAAGGAACTGTTGTCATGTTACCATGTGCATGAGGACGCCCCAGAGGAAGATGATCCGCATGATATTTAGATTGAGGAAGCAGAAGGTGGATAGTCCATGTTGGCCGATCATTCACAGATATTTGAAGGAATACTGTCAGAGATGCGACGTCTGTCAAAGAGTGGATAAACCCAACATAAGGGATGAGATTCCATTACGACCACATGTAACATTATAGGAATTCAATAAATGGGCAATAGAATTTGTGGGACCAATCAGACCACTAACAAAAAGAACAGGAGAAAGGTACATTATCACCGTGACAAAATACCTAACAATATGGGCAGAAGCAACACTAGTGAAGGATTTTAGCACAAAAACAACAAAAAACTTTCTATTTCAACAAGTAATCACTCGATTTGGGTGCCCAAGAGTTTTGATGAGAGACCAAGGCACGCACTTCATTAACAACAATATCAACGCTATTATTGAAGAGTTTGAAGTCCATCATCAGAAGAGCACACCATATCACCCACAAGCAATTGGCACAATAGAGACATTTAACAAAATCCTAGAGAATTCACTGACAAAGATCTGTAATGTCAACAGGGATGATTGGGACCTCAAAATACCAACAATATTGTGGGCCTATAGAACTACATGCAAATATTTGACAGGACACACACCATTTAAATTTTTCTATGGCCAAGAAGCAGTGGTGCCATTAGAATTTCTAGTACCAAGCTTGTGCGTAGCAACGATTAGACACATGACGGAATGAGGCACAATACATGAGAGACTAAATCATCTAATGACCATGCAGGAAGATATAATCCTAGAAGGATTCCACCAACAAGTTCAGAAAGAAAGGGACAAAGCTTGGCATGACAGACACATCAAGAAGAAAACTTTCAAGGAAGGATATTTAGTGTTGATGTATGACAACAAATCCTTTCAGCACCCATGAAAGCTCAAAATGCACTGGTTAGGACCGTACGAAGTAAAAACTATCACAGATGGGGGAGTTGTACAGTTGAAAGACTTAGCAGGTGCATAAATTAGAGGAATGATAAATGAGAGCCAACTGAAGATGTACAAAGACAGTCGACCACCCACAACTTGAAAAGGCACCACGCAGTAAGTAAAAAACAAAAACAAAAAAAACAGGATATTAAACAGTACCAATAGAGGCACAGTGCGTTGAAAGAAGGAGCACACACACTTAGGAACACAAAATCAGTGAGGACAAGGCCAACGACCATGTCAAAAGGGGAAAAAGCAGGAAAAGGAAAGACGACAAAAGAAGTACGAAATGATGAAGTTATGCAAAATTGAATGATGGAAAGGACCGATAGGACACCGCATTAATCGTGCCAAATGGAAACAAAAAGGGAGAATAATGGAAAGTAAGAATGAATCAGAGGTTCATTGAATCTATAATAAAGGTAGCATATTTGAAAAGATTCATGTGATACCCATACAAAACACGGACACAGGAGAAAATAGTTTATTGCGAGACTGGAAGAGACAGAAAGCGAGAAAGAATACTAAGCAAAAAGTGCAACTCACAGAGCTTACAGATACCTTTGAACTCAGAAAATGCTCGACATTCACTACCATGGCACCACGAAAGCAAGCAAAAGCAAGCCAGACTACTAGATACTCCAGAGTTAGAACCGTGGCACAAGCACAATCGTAGGAAGGTGAACAAAAACCACCAGAGATATTCAATATAGATGAAATCCCCTCACCAGATATGACACCGATAAACCCAACAATCGTGGTAGAAGAAACCCAACATCCAGAACCTGAGGGCATAAATCTGGATATACTGGAAGAGGCACAGGAAAAAAACCAGGGCGTAGGAACCTTGAAGGAGGGGAAAACAAATATCCTTGAAGAAGCTCCAAGAGTCAATGGGACAACTACAAATCTGGTAGCAACAGTCGAGCCATATGAATCCCAAACAACTGTGTCAGACCACCCACCAGAAGGAACAATGGAAGATGTCACAGGATGGCTAGAATGGTTTTCCGAAGTACGACTGATGGAGGCTGGAACCTTGAGCCAACCACTACCAAATATTTTCTTGTGCTTCTACATCTTGAATATATTGTGATCTCCATGTGTTGATGAATCTTGTATGCACTTAATAAATCAATAAATTAGTAGTAGTTAGTGATTCCAAGACAGAATTTGGCTTGGGATCATTACAGTGGTATCAGAGCCTTGATCCTCCAAACCTGTGGAGAGATTGGTGCATGCAATAGTACAGGGGAATTGTTATGGGTCGGAGGAAGAAAAACAACAGTGAAATAGAGGCAAAAATGAAGGGTCAAGAGATGACCATGAGCCTCAGGGCTTGGCTCTCTTAGTAACTAAATTTTATAAGTTCCAACAAAACATGAACCGCATAAAAAGTACATTGGTTCGATAGTTGGATGAGTATCAGGAAACCAACAGAAGGGGATAGGCCGAAAT
>SNQJ01S0021055.1:71044-92076 GCA_010110895.2 Picea sitchensis | reverse complement strand
TTTCAGAGAATTTGGAGGCCTCCTTCATCAGGGATGAACCAGCTAGGGTTTCAGTCATCCAGTGGGACATCCCATTCAGTGGGAATTTCATATCTACAGAGATAGAGAGGGATCTTGGAGATTCGGGCACCTGGGTTATTCTTACCATCGCTCGATCTATCAGTTGGCATATTTCTTAGGGTGATTGGACACTTTTGGTAGCAAGGCCGAGTTATTGAGGGTTTCGACCTTCTATTGGAGCATGGCATTCTTCAGCTGGAGAGTTTGGCATTCAGATCTGCTTGTATTGATCTTCATTTCTTATTCAACCTTTGGAGGCATATTTTGTATTGTCGGGAGCATTTTGTAGCAGCTCATATCTATTGCTTGTACAACCATCTGAGGTTTATGCCAGATTGGCCATCTATTGTATTGTTCTTACATTGCTCATAATAAAAAGGTCAGATCTTTTCTTGTGCTTCTACATCTTGAATATATTGTGATCTCCATGTGTTGATGAATCTTGTATGCACTTAATAACTCAATAAATTAGTAGTAGTTAGTGATTCCAAGACATAATTTGGCTTGGGATCATTACAGATTTTAGGAAAGAAGGCATGCACGAGGAAAGAGACAGTTGGAAGGAAGAACAACATGCATGCATGCATGGAATACCTAACGACATTAGGGTTAGGGTTTTGCAATGTATTGTAATGGCTGAAGAGCTAGAGACGTATAAATAGAGATACCTAGGTCTCAGAGAAGGGACTAGTTGTTAATATAAGAGGATAATAATTTTTGTAGTAAGTGGATAGAGATATAGAGAGGCGAACATAAAGAAGCAAATGGTATGTAATATTGTGTTGTATGACCTACTTTTGTAAGCTATCGAGATATAAAGGACTGAAGGAGGGTAGATATTGAGGGTTAGATCACAGGTAGAGGAGCCTGGTGCAATCTAGTCCGCCTAATAATAGATCTTAACCCGACTGTGAAGATTTGTAAAGAGAGCGACACTGTAGGGATAAAACGACTATAATAAAAGAACTAAGAGCCAGATATTTGTGGATGTATCCTGGGGGCGTGAACCATGGTAACATCTGTGTTATGTGATTGGATGAATGTATGTATTTATTGTCTTTCAGTAGATATTGATAAGCTAAATGAATGAGTTATTATACTCCCTACATAAATCGTGATAACGGTGTATTGCGTTAATAAGTTACATTAGCACTTTCATCATATAGTTCTCAGATTCCCTATTCAATCCGATGATGCAAACACATGATTATTGTAGCCACCCTTTAAGACTATCTCGAGTGAGATGACGCAGTGCACCCTGTGCGCTACGTTGCCTTCTGGTTTACCAGGAGGGCCGATAGTTTTAGAGGATTTGTTGGAAACCCGAACATACATGAACCCTCGGTCAATAAACTCAAACATGATATATAAGTAAGAGTAACCCGTAACTAGATAATCCAACACATGGGCTCACTAGAAAGAAGCCAGATATCAACTGATAAACACCATAATGAGAGAATATAAGCCCATGTATCTCTTTTATCCTCCTTCCTCACCTTCTCTCTCCAAGTGAATTTTACTTTATTTAATTATTAATTAATTAATTAAATCACTTTAATTAATTAATTAACCATTTGACCTCTCAAAAGTGGTTTATCTCTCCTTGTGGCTTCTCAGACCACTGAAAGTCACTTCTCATCATCCTTTCCTATAGTGTTATTCCTCCCGATTTCGATGAGCTATTACACTAAGAGGTTCCTCCAAGTATTATGCCCAATATGAACTCCTTAGTGATTTTAATTAACATATAGCCCAAAATAACTCAAAATTACAAAAATCCTCAGAATGCAACGAAACCAAAGCCAAGCTGTGTGAAATGGATCATGATGATGAAATAAACTGAGAGATGCAAGTCAGACCCCCCAAAACCCCTCAATATATCCTGTACTTTCTATAACCTCCATCTGGCTACTCTGCTCATCATAACACTCTGTAATATAATGATGTCCCAAAGTGGGGACATTACAGTCCTCCCTTCTAAAAAAATTCTTGTCCTCAAGTAATAACTGAATCAATCAATATATAATATCGGTGTCCCATGTCCACCTGTGGGACACATAGTAGGCTCCTTCCAAAGAGGAACTATCATGTACTCTACCCCATTGGTCCCATATCAGGACGTGAACTGTAATACCTTGTGAAGCATAATCCTGTAACATATCAACACCATGAGTCTCCTACAAATGACACATGGCCTCAACTCGGAATGAGTCTATCCTCCAAGTGTATACCAAGACCAACAAGGTCTCCACCATTTGAACATGCTACTTCCATAGTGAGGTACTACAATACCTTGATGAATCACCCTCAAGTGACATGCTCCCCTCAATACTGAAGCTCAATGGAAAGTCAAAGTGAATTTCCCCTGCAAGGATCCAATCACCTCCATTAGTCAATGAAATTCTCATCCCTGCAATCCTTGGGTCCTGTGCTAGTATCTTCCCATTATCACCATGTTGACTCTACACTACTCTGATCATTATTATCTGCTAACGATATACATACTGGATCCCCCACTCCTGGATCCTCATGCTAAAATACCTGTGGAAACCAAACTTGTTGTCAAGGAGATGCACCTGTAAAATTAACTTTGTGGAAGTAACATCTTCCCAACCATCTCCATAATTGATCATGAATATACATAGGGAGAACCTGTCTCGTCTCATCGGACAATCCCCTGCAAGCCCTCTCAAAATAATCCATGAGTGGAGTATGTTTTCCTCTGGCGCAACCTGGACCACCATAAGATGAAACACCCTATTAACCAAATGGACTCCCAGATCCCATGGTAAAATTGGAAGTTCATAACTTCCAATCCCTACTAACTGCTCATGTGTCATACTGATAATTGTTGGAAGCCCTCCATGCTCACCCTCATGAGAATCTGAATCTGTGTCGCCCTCTGAGATATATGCTATCCAATGGCCTACGATTCCCACCATCACACCCAAGGTCTCAAATTTCTATCTTTGATGATCCACCTCTGTCCTGTTGCATGCAATAAAATCACTCCTATAAGGTGATCCTAACCTATCAACTCTCCCTATCCCCTGCCGCTATCTATCTCCCCCTATGATGTTGTCAATGATGAAAATGTCGGGAAAGGCTAAAAGAAACATCTGTAATTTATTGTAGGACTGTAAAGTATCATATTATTTGGTCAATCCCAGGGATTTAACCAAAATATCGTCCACCGATACCCATGGTAAATACTTTCCTGTAGTCATCACTGAACTCCAATCATCATGTACAACCAAGGGTAACTGCTCAAACTGTTGGTCAACCACTCTCCATCCATCACCACTCATGAAACTGCTGATACTGTGAAGGTGATCTCCTAGATCTATTCACTACTGCAAGGGAGAGGAATCTCCATTCTCTACTAAGTACATCTCCTCCCTGCAATCTAGTGCGTCCCTCTGAATCTCGTTGTATACCTAAGCATGTCTCTGTGAAATATCACTCACCACTGTATGCTCCTACATACTCATGTAATATCCTGTATACTCCTACAACATCATGGATCCTAGGTGTACTACTGGGTCAACCTCTACATGAAGGTCAGCCAATCCTGGAACACAAATGGAAGTGTCCTCATAAATTCCCTTGACTCTGGAGTCCTCATGCATGTGTGAGTGCTTGACTATCTCAAATATCCTCGTGGAGGGTAGCTCCTATGACACATGGACATCCTCCCATGTATCCATATCATATATCTCCATCGTCATCAGTGATACTAGGTACTCCTCATTCTCCTCCATCAATTGGTGCTAATCTACTAAACCACCAACATCCCCTAGAAATGTGGTTGAAGGATATAACTAACTCTCTACTAAGATAGATGTAGTCTAATTTCCTCCAGGAGATCCTCTGATATGGACTCTGATTATTGAAGGGATTTTTGTGTGCCTTCCAAGAATCTACATGTTCTACGCAAATCATAAGTGAGTTGGTCCACCTCCAACTCCTACTCCCTTAGGGCCCTATGATACATATTGCCAACCTCCAATAGGTAGTATTTGTCCATCAATAACTATTGGTAGTCAGACCTCATCATAGTCACTCTCTCCTTTAGAGTATGAAAGTCATCCATGGAAAATCCCCCATCTGAACTATGATGTGCCATTGATTCCCTCCAACAACAATCTGCCACCAATGCATGTGTGTCATCAATGCGTCTAGTGGCAGCCATGATCATGTCCTCACCAAATCTCAACTGTCCTACCAAGTGTAGTGACTCCTAATCGCAGTTATATTGAGGTGCTAACTCATTCCCCTCACTGCTAGTGTCAACCTTGGAATTCCCAACAACACTCTTTGCAAAAGATAAGGCATTGAACTTCCCACTGTCCCCTGTTCTGCTAGGTCCTCCTGTATGCCACTGCACACAATCACCAACTACTAGCTCCCTCTCAATCACATTGTATCCTGTATGGGAAGTTGTATCTTCCCGTGCACTCACCCTACTACTATCATATGTGCCTGGATCCCATCCAGATGTGTTCAGACATGTGTTATGTTCATCCCGACCAATAAGGAGTGCCTCCTCATCAGTGATGACCGGTCCTGGAAGTAAGTGTCCCATCAAACTATCCATATCCACAATCTGATCAAACAATGGAGTCCCCAAAAGAGGCCACTCACTCTCCTGATACTGATAGGTATATGTAAAGTCCACTGTCTCCAAATCATGTATCTCATGCAAGTCCACCTGTCCTGGGTGTGCAATCCTCACACATGGCTCCACCACTATATAAACAATGCCATTGATATCCTCATGTGTCATGGCTATCATAGGTATATGAGAAGGTGCCAATTGTGTCACAGTCACCATAGGAATCTCATCATGGCTAGGTGTTAACACGTGTGAATATTCACTAGTGTCACCACTCTACTAAAGTGTAAGGTCATCAATGCTATGTGATATGACTGCTAAAGCTCATGTGCTACCATCCTGTCCATCCGATTGTCCCTCCAGTGTGAAAGGGTCACTATCCTCCCCAAGCATGCAAGAGTCACTAGCCTCTACAAGTGTAGCCTCCTCGAGCTGCTCTAAATATGAATCTATGGTTTCATCCCCATGTATCTCCTCACCCTCACTGTCATAGTGAACCTCAATAATGTGCCTCTTACCTTTACCCCTACATCCATGATCTGGTTCCCAATACACTTTGTAGCTATAACAAAGTTGTCTTCTCCTAATGGGTGCAGGAATAATTTGTTTTTCCTTCCATCTAGCTCCTCTGGGTGTATTTTCTTCTGATATTCTGACCCAATGTGTAACCTCATCTTTGCTCCAACTAGGAATTTTAAAGAATACAAATTGATGGAATGATGTTATAATCCTGAGAATCTCATCGAGGGTTTGATATTCCATCTCACAATCAACAATCCCTCTAGAAAAATGTGCGATATTCATCTCTCTTATTTTTCTTCATGTGCTAATCTCCACTGGCTAGGAGGATCAATGCTCTAATACCACTGTAAGTTCCCAAGCCAAGATGCCAGGAGCATTGCATTTTTCATGAATTTTTATGTGTTTTCTGGTTGTGGCATTTCGTCAAACACTTCATTGATTTTGGTAATTTAGGTTGCGCTTGGGTTTATACTGATGGTTTTTATGTGTGTTTGCAACAATAATCAAAGAAGATATAGAAATGGAACATACCTCAACAATATGCAAGATCACCAACAGAAGTAATAACCAAAAATACCTCATATCTGATTTTATTCATAACAATGGCCATCCTCATACAAAATGGAGCAGATCTGGAATACATATAAGATATTAGAGTGTCTAGCCTCCAAAATACAAGATAGAATAATATCCAGGCTACCAAAAGCGTCTACAAGTTGAACACCAAATAATAATGAAGACCAATGGATATCTTCTGCCAAAGGTGATGCCTCCTCTCTAATGGCCTCCAAGAACTAAAAACCCCCCTGAGAAGGTAGATCTGATGATGGGAAGAAGGTATGAGAAGTCTCATAGGAATAGATCAACTAGAAGACCCCCAAACCATAGTGTCTCCAATGACAGGTGTGCCCTCCTAGCTGAACCAAGCCAATAATTTGGCCTCCAAGAATAAGGCTTCCAAATCCCCTAAGAAAGGTACCAAAATGTAGATCGGGCCAAGATAAACCCCCTAGAAAAGTCTCAGGATGAACAATGAAAAACTAACCCCCCAAAAGACTGGATCCTCAATTTGTGGTGCGCCCTCCTTCTTCCCAACTCGTGCTAAGCCCAATAAATAGTAAGACAAAGAAAACTCCTCCAAAAAGGGCTAGAAAAGGCACCCTAGGCCCTACAAAGAAAACCCTGAAGTAATTTTCCTCATAATCCTTCTCCTCTGCCTATATCATGCTAATATCCTCAAGGTGGTGTGCCCTCCTATTGGTAACCCCCTGAAGCTGCACCCTAGCTCATTCTGAGCCTGTGACTAATTTAGAATCCACCTATGACTGAATATATCTGATGTAGAACGGTGAGGGAGCAATCTTTCACCTATGTGACCAAGATTGGACCAGGCTGGGTGGGATATTTCACCATCGAGCCGATATCTAGGGTTTGTTAAGTCAAAACCCTCAAAACCCCCAAGTGCATGGGCTCACTAGCAAGAAGCCAGATATCAACTGATAAAAAACATAATGAGAGAATAGAGCCCCCTATATCTCTTTTATCCTCCCTGCTCACCTTGTCTCTCCAAGTGACTTTTACTTTATTTAATTATTAATTAATTAATTAAATCACTTTAATAATTAATTAACCATTTTACCTCTCAAAAGTGGTTTATCTCTCCTTGTGGTTTCTTGATCCACTGAAAGTCACTTCTCATCATCCTATCTTGTAGTGTTATTCCTCTCGATTCCAATGAGCTATTACACTGAGAGGTTCCTCTAAGTATTATGCCCAATATCACCTCCTTAGTGATTTTAATTAACATATAGCCCAAAATAACTCAAAATTACGGAAATCGTTGGAATGCAATGAAACCAAATACAAGCTATGCGAAATGGATCATGATGATGAAATAAGATGAGAAATTCAAGTCAGACCCCAAAAAACCCTTCAATAGCTCTTGTACTCGCTATAACCTCCATCTGGCTACTCTAGTCATCATAAGACTTTGTATTATAATGATGTCCCAAAGTGGGGACATTACATTACATATTTCGGTGCAATTTTGTACATCTCGGAACCCCATATATTCCTTCTTCTATCCCCCTTTTGTCTATGAAAACATCAATTCGGGCACTAGCACCCTTTTATTTCGACTGAAGTCGCATCGGACCATGGATATGACCAAGCGCTTAGCTGATGTGCACTTATCTAGAGCTTTGGGACTTTGAGGCTATGGATATTCGAGCTTTGGGGGTTTCTCCTTCATCACACTTCATTTTCCCCAAATGTCGAACTCGTGAAGTTCCAAACAGACCTTTATTCGGAGCTTCGGGGCCCCTCTACTTCGAGGCTTTAGAACTTTTGGCTTAAAAATTTATGCTAACTCCACATAATGCTCCCTCTGAACGTCTAACTGGGGAACTCCCAGAGTGACACTTTGGAGCATCACTACTCTGGTTCTCTGGAGCTTTGGACTTCGGAGGGTTTTATACCTTTACACCTTATTTCTCCCAAATGCCGAACTGGTGAAGCCTTGCACAATACCTCTTCAGAGCTTTGGGGGTCCATTACTTTAGAGCTCCGTGACTTAGGAACTTCAAGATTTGGGAGTTCCAGTAACTCCACACATTGTTCCTTCCGAATGTCGAATTGGCGAACTCCCAGAGTCTTCGTCAACAACCACGCACCAGGGGGTAATACTTGGCAGGAAATAAGGAGCGGACATGTGGCCCTATCTAACAGGTGACATGTGTCATATAGTAACTGGAACAAATGGTATTTGAAAATCATGGAACACGATGACACATGGAAAACATCAAGTGTGTCCATGTCGCCCTAGGTGATGTCAGTAGGCCACGTCACTTCAGTGCTTCGTGACTTCAAAAATTTGGGACTTCGGGACTTCAAAACTTCAGAACATCGAAGGTATTTTCCACAACATATTTCAAAACTCTCAAATGTCGAACTTACGAACATGTCCACGTCACTCTAGGTGATGTCATTATGCCACATCATTCCAGTGCTCCGTGACTTAAGAATTTTTGGGACTTCGAGACTTCAGAACTCTGGTACTTCATAGGTTTCTTGCACAACATCTTTCAAACCTCCCGAACACCAAAATTCTTAACATTTTAATCGATGGACACGTGTCTTCGATTAAGTGACGGTCTAGATTGGTTCCAGACTTCGAAACTTCAGGGCTCGAGGAGATTTCTCCACACTACACCACAAATCTTTCAAACGTTGAATTCCTGAATACTTGTTAATCTTTAGACATGCACCCCAGACCACAGATGGTTCTGATTTACTTCATAATTCAGAACGTTTCCCTCCTAGTAGCTTAAGGACTTTCTTCTCCTAGAGTGTCGAACCTTCAAATTTATATGAGATCTACCGCTCACATTCATTCGCGTGCATATATGATGGTTGGGATATGATCTTCACCACTGCACTTAACCTCATGATCTATTCTTGATCTAACAACTCATATCTTTCCTTGGCCAAATCAAACAATCAAGCACTTCTCCCAGTGATCTATGAGGTAGATCCACTCTATAACTTTAGAGCTTCGAGTATTTTACCTCCTTTTCATCAAATGATTAAAATTTGTTGAAGAAACGAAGTTCGAAGGACTTGAGGGGTTAACAACCGCATTAATTTCCTAGTTCTGACGATTATGAAGGATATGCCTTCTCCCAAACAGATCCAACAGCCCCAAATCTTAACTTTGTGCCCCCCAAAATGACAGTTACTATGGTTTCTTTCCTCTACTGGATTTCTCAAACCGCTACCCCTCCGGGCTTTCAGACACAGTTAAGGTGCTCTCAACGCCCTCTTGGCACTCATGGACATTCTGAAACTCCAATTTTTTCCATTTCGATAACAATTCTCTCTGAAATTTTTTCTTCAATTTTCTCATACATGACCCATCTAGGCTCAGTGTTGAAAACTGGAGCTCTGATACCATATTGTAGTATCCCCAACCACCCAGGTCGGTGACTACCACATTGAGAACTTCTCATGTTTCTGATATTAAAAAATGTACATAACCATCCATAGTCCCGTTGTGCTATGGAACATAAAAACTCTTGAGGAACTTAAAACATATAAAACTTAACAAAAACGTACATTTTTCTAATACACAGATTAATGCAGAAATAAAAGTAAGGCTATACATACAACATATACAAGAAAAACTCATAAATATAAGACATGTACAAATACACAACATGCATATGAGCACATAATTGATACTTATATTTTTATAGAAGACCACCAACTGTGTGCAAACCTTCCATGAACCCATCCTTAGACCATGCTTCTCATCACTCCACCCGGGTTACCCCTGAGCTGGGACTAAACTCCACCCGGTTAAAGGGATTCTGTAATGTCCCCACTTTGGGACATCATTATATTACAGAGTGTTGTGATGACCATAGTAGCTAGATGGAAGTGATATCAATTACATGGGCTATTGAGGGGTTTTATGGGATCCAACTTACATCGCTCATCTTATTTCATTATCATGATCCATTCCACACAACTTGTCTTTGGTTCCATGGCATTCCGACGATTTCCGTAGTTTTGAGTTATTTTGGGCTATATGTTAATTAAATTCACTAAGGAGGTCATATTGGTCATAATACTTGGACTAACCTCTTAGTTTAATATCTCATCGGAATAAGGAGGAATAACACTACATGATAGGATGATGATAAGTGAATTTCAGTGGCTGGAGAAGCCAGAAGGAAGGATAAACCACTTTTTAGAGATAAAATGGTTAATTAATTAATTAATAATTAAATAAAGTAAAATTCACTTGGAGAGAGAAGGTGAGCAGGGAGGATAAAAGAGAGATAGGGGCCTCTATTCTCTCATTATGTTGTTTATTAGTTGATCTCTGGCTTCTTGCTAGTGAGCCCATGTACTTGGGGTTTTTGAGGGTTTTGACTTAACAAACCCTAGAGATGAGCTTGGTGGTGAAAGATCCACCCAACCTGGTCCAATCTTGGTCATGGAGGTGAAATATTCCTCCCTCACAATTCTACATCATATATATTCACTCACAGGTGGATTCTACATCAGCCACATGTACAAAATTGAAGGGGTGCACATCATTAAGGGTTTCTAGTAGGAGGGCACACTAGAGGGACTAGATCCATTCGTTTTGGGCAAGGACAGGGAGATTCTAGGGGTTTGTTTGTGGATATATCTTGGTGGAGGCCATAATTCCTTTCTTGTTCTACTTGTGGTGTGGTTGGGCTGAGATATGATTTATTATGAGCATGCCATGATTCCCCTTAGTGAAGTGCACATTTCCTGAAGAGGATCTATTCATGTGTGGGGCAAACCTCCATTCTTCATCAAAGGAACCGTCCTACATTGTTTTGAGATCTTGGATCTACTCTTCTCAGGTGTTTTGAGGTGGATTGGAGTGAAGGAGGAAGAGGGACGAAATATCCATAGAGCTACAACCAGGAACTAGTACAAAACTCTCCCATCTTGAAGGTTTGATCCATCAGTGGGAAAATATCTTAGTTGCCATTTATCTTTTGAAACTATTTGGAGTTTGGAGGCTTATATCATATCTTCTTGGGTTATTGTCATTTTGTTATGGTTTCTCATCTATATTGTTCCATATCTATAGATCTACTATATCAAGATATTCTACTACTATGAATACAATCAGATCTGAGGTATTTTTGGTTATTCCTTGTGTTTTTGATATTGTATCTTGTTGAGGTATGTTCCATTGCTATATATTTTGATCATTTCTGCAAAAACACATTAAAATCATCAATATAAACCCTAGTGCAATCTAAAATATCAAAATCAACAAAGTCCTTGACGAAATGCCACAACCACAAAACCCATAAAAATCAATGAAACACACAATGTTCCTGACATCTTGGCTTGGGAACATTACAGTGGTATCAGAGCATTGATCCTCCCAGCTAGTGGGGATTAGCGCCCGCAGAAATACACTGGAGATGGATACTAAGGAATTTTCTAGAGATATAGTATGTCATGACTGGAAATACTACATCCTTAGTGAGGGATTTAGGGTTAAAGTAACACTCCAACTGTTTATATACATAAAAAATCCTAGGTGGAACAAAGATAAGGTTTCATATTGGGTCAACATAGCAGAGAAAAATAGAGCCAGAGAAGCTAAATGGAGGGAAGCACAGATTAGCTCTACACCTAATAGGAGCAGGGAGCTTTGCTACAATTGCAAAGAGCCTTGGGAGCCAAATCATAGATGCAGAGGTAAAGGGAAGGTGCACATTGTTGAGGTGAACTATGACAATGGGGATGAGAAGTTGCAGGAGGATGCAACCATAGATTCCTATTTACAACAATCCGATGAGGCTAGTGACTCTTGCGCATTTGAGGGACAGTTGGATGGACATGATGATATCACATGTTCCTTATCTTCCACATCAAGCAGTGTTGAGGATTCAACACTTCAACACAATGGTGACACGTGTGAGGATTCACACGAGTTAGCACTGAGATATGATGAGAGTAGGAGGTTGGATGACCTACCCTTGGGTGTAGACATGGCTGCCAAGGAGTCATGCATGGAGGAGGATGCAATTACTATGATGACCGTGACACATTTGTCACCTTTTTAGACACCCATGATAGCCACGACACATAAGGATATCAATGGCATTTTTGATATGATGGAGGAGCCTTGTGTGAGGGATGCACACCAGGGACATATGGATCCACAGACCCAAGAGGAGAGACATGACTTTCAGACATTTGACCTTACACATATGTATCAATATGAGGAGAGTGAGTCATTTATTTTGGAGACTCCATTGTTTCATCAGAAAATGGAGGTGGATAATTGTATGGGACACTTACTTCTAGGACTAGTATGTAGTGATGAGGATGCACTCCTTGTTGGTCAGGATGACCATAGCATGTGTCTGGACACCTCTATATGGGATCCATGCACAGATGATAGTAGCAGGGTGAGTGCACATGAGGATACAACTACCCATACATGATATAGTGTGATTCATATGGGGGTAGCAATTGGTGATGGAAATTTTCCGAAGAGTGTTGTTTGGATTTCCATGATTGACACTAGAAGTGAGGGGCGTGAGGTAGCACCTCTGTAGGACTGTGATCAGGAGTTTTGATACTTGGCAGGACATTTGAGATTCAGTGAGGACATGATCATGGAAACCACTAGGAACATTGATGAAACACATGAATTGGTGGCAGATTATTGTTGGAGGGCATCAATGGCACATGATAGTTCAGATGGGGGATTTTCCATGGACGACTTTCATACTCTCAAGGAGAGAGTGACTATGATGAGGGCCGACTAAAATTAATTGTTGAAGGACAGATACTAGCTATTGGAGGTTGGAGATATGTATCACAATGTTTTGAGGGAGTAGGAGTTGGAGGTGGAATGAATCAATCATGAGTGGAGGAGCACACAAGGATTCTTGAAAGGAACAAATACAACCCTTCAATAATCAGAGTCCAGACAAGATAATCTCCTTGAGGAGATTATATAGAGATATACTACATCTATCTTAGTAGAGATTCGGATATATCCTTCAACCACATTACTAGAGGATGTTGGTGGTTTAGCAGGGTAGCAATAGTTGATGGAGGCACATGAGGATTACCCAGGATCATTGATGAGTATGGAGAGATATTATCCAGAGACACAGGAGGATGTCTTTGTGTCACAAGAGCTATCCTCCACAAGGATCTTTGAGACAGTTTAGCACTCACATACGCATGGGGACTCTAGAGCTAGGGGCAGTTATGAGAACACTTACATTTGTGTTCCAGGATTGGCTGGCCTTCATGTAGAGGTTGACCCAGTAGTACACCCAGGATCCATGATGCTGCATGAGTATACATGAGATTACATGAGTATGCAGGAGAATATAGTGGTGAGTGATAGTTCACAGAGACATGCCGAGATGTATAGTGGGACTCAGGTGGTTGCATTGGATTGCAGAGAGGAGACACACTTAGGGGAGCATGGAGATTACTCACCTTGGAATCAACACTTAGTTTTGGGATATCACCTTCACAATAGAAACAACTATCTGAGCGATGATGGAGGGAGAGTGATTTACCAACAGTTTGTGGAGTTATCTATTGTTGTCCTTGATAGTCTGAGTTTAGACGATTATTCACAATGGGTGCCACTAAATGATATTTTGGTACAGTCCTGGGGATTGACCAAAGAATATGATACTTTCCAGTCCTACAGTCAGTTACATATTTTTTTGTTATCTTTCCCCGATACTTTCATCATGGACAACAACATAGGGGAATAAATACAATGGCAGAGGACATGGAGAGTTGGTAGGCCGAGACCCCCTAATAGGAGTGTCTATATTGCACATAGTATAATAGGGGTGGATCATTAGAGGCAAACAATTGAGACCTTGTGTGTGATAGTGAGAATATTATTCCATGGGATAACATACATCTCAAGGTGCAACAAAGATCCAAATTCTCATGGGGATGAACATGGAGGGCTTCCAACAGTTATCAATATGAAACATGAGAAGTTAGTGGGGATTGGAAGTGATGAACTTCCAAGTTTTCCATGGGATCTTGGAGTCCATTTGATTAGTAGGTTGTTTCACCTTATGATGGCCCAAGTTGTGATAGAGAACAACATACTTCACTCTTGGATGGTTTTGAGAGGGTTTGCAGGGGATTGTCCTATGGAGTGAGACAATTTCTTCTTTTTGATACTCATTACCGACTATGGAGATGGTTGGGAAGATGTTACTTCCATAGATGTAATTTTACAGATGCAACTTCTGGACAACAGGTCCAGTTTCCACAAGGATTCCAACATGAGGATCCAGGAGTGGGGGATCTAGTATGTATATGGTGAGAAGATAGTCATGATCAGAGTAGTGCAACATCAACGTGGTGATATTTGGCATAGAATAGCATGGGAATTGGGAATCACTGGTATTAACACCTCATTGAATGATGGAGGTGAGTGTACCTTTGCAGGGAAAGTCATTTTGACTTTCCATTGAGCTTCAGTTTTGAGAGGAGCACGTCACTTGAGAGTGCTTCATGGAGGTCTTGTAATACCTCACCATGAAAGTAACATGTTCATTTGGGGGAGACCATGTTGGCATTGGTATGGACTTGGAATATAGACTCATTCCGTGTTGAGGCCATTCGTCATTTACAAGAGACTCATGGTGTTGTTATGTTACAAGAATATGCCTCACAGGGTATTGCAGTTCGAGTCTTGATATGGGATCCAAGGGGTAGAGTGCGTGATAGTTCAACTTTGGATGGAGCTTACTTTACACATGTGACCCAAATATTATACGTGAATTGATTCATTTATTTCTTGAGGACAAGCAATATTCTAGTAGGGAGGACTATAATGTCCCCAATTTGGGACATCATTATATTACAGAGTGTTGTGATGAATAGAATAGCCACTTGGAGATGATAGAAAGTACATAGTCTATTGAGGGGTTTTATGGGGTCCAAATTTCATCTCTTGTCTTATTTCATAATCATTATCCATTCCCTATAGCTTGGATTTAGTTCTGTGGCATTCCAATGATTTCTGTAATTTTGAGTTATTTTGGGCTATATGTTAATTAAATTCACCAAGGAGGTCATATTGGGCATAATTCTTGGAGGAACCTCTTAGTGTAACAACTCATTGGAATTGGGAGGAATAATAGTAGATGATAGGATGATTAGAAGTGACTTTTAGTGGCCATAGAAGCCACAAGGAGGGATAAACCACCTTTTAGAGATAAAATGGTTAATTAATTAATTAAAGTGATTTAATTAATTAATTAATAATTAAATAAAGTAAAAGTCATTTGGAGAGACAAGGTGATCAGGGAGGATAAAAGAGAGATAGGGTCCTCGATTCTCTCATTATGTTGTTTATTAGTTTATATATGGCTTCTTTCTAGTGAGCCCATGTACTTGGGGGTTTTGAGCATTTTGACTTAACAAACCCTGGAGACCAGCTTGATGGTGAAATATCCCACCCAAACTGGTCCAAGATTGTTCATGGAGGTGAAATATTCCTCCCCCTCCATTCTAAATCAGATCTATTCAGTCACAAGTGGATTCTACCTCAGCCACATGTATATAAGTGAAGGGGTGTGCACCATTGAGGGTTTCCAATAGGAGGGTGCACTAGAGGGACTAGATCTATTTATTTTGGGCAAGGAGAGGGAGATTCTAGGGATTTGTCTGTGGATATATCTTGGTGGAGGCCATAGCACCTTTCTTGGTCTACTTGTGGTGTGGTTGGGTTGAGATATGATTTATTATGAGCATGCCATGATTCCCCTTAGTGAAGTGCACATTTTCTGAAGAGGATCTATTCATGTTGGGGGCACAACTCCATTCTTCAGCAAAGGAACCCTCCTACATTGTTTTTAGATCTCAGATCTACTCTTCTCAGGCATTTTTAGGTGGATTGGAGTGAAGGAGGAAGAGGGCCAAAATATCCATAGAGCTACAACCAAGAACTAGTGCACAACTCTCCTAGCTTGAAGGTTTTGTCCATCTGTGGGAAAATATATCAGTTGTCATTTATCTTCTACAACTATTTTTCCTTTGGAGGATTGTATCATCTCTTTTTGGGTTATTTTCACTTTTCTATGGTTTCTTAGCTATATTGATCCATAATTGTAGATCTATTGTATCAAGATCTTCTACTACTATGAATAAAATAGGATCTTAGGTATTTTTGGTTATTCCTTGTGTTGTTGATCTTGTATCTTATTTCTATATATTTTGATTATTTCTGCAAACAGACATTAAAACCATCAGTATAATCTCTAGCAAAAACTAAAAGATCAAAATCAACAAAGTTTTTAACGAAATTCTGCAACCATAAAACCCATAAAAATCAATGAAAAACACAATGTTTCTGGCATATTGGCTTGGGAACATTACAAAATTCCTAGGCTAGGCTTAGAGGACTGGAAATTGCACAGTCAAAAGGAAGGATTTCTCCCTAGGAGCCAACTCACACTAACAACCTAAAACCTATCATTCCCCACATGCCCGTCCCACCCCAGGAAGTGTGCCCCTTCTCTGCTCAATAGTCCCTCAATTGCCACACATCCCTTCCAGGGATTCAAGAACATGCCAGACAAGAATTCTCAGAGAAATATAGATGTCATTGGGCTCCCTCTAGGAAAATCAATTCCCCAACAACCTCCCTCACCTGAAGAGAGTTACTTACAGGCATGACAACCTGCTTCTTCACTCCACAGACCTGAAAACCCACCTCTTCAAACCACAGGTCTGACAACCTGCTGATTGGTGAAAATCCTTATTCAATTATGTAAGGGTGAATGCAACAACAAATATTGGGTATAGAACAGATGATGGCAGCAACAATAAACCGTTAAGACATGGTACAAGCTTAGGAAAAGTACAGGTGCGATGTGCTTCACAGGAAAATTACGGGATAGCTCAAGGTTCCTATTGGTTCCAGAGGTGCGTGCAAGTTGCAGGGGTTGGAGATGGAGGGGATGGATCTATGCGTGAGTGAATGGGGAAAGGATGGAAAAATAAAATATTTTCCCCCACCTATATTTGCATGTGCCATGATTGACACATGGCTCTATTGGATCTCGTTTCTCTCCAGTTGGGATTCATTGCCTCTTACATGAGACTTGAGATAAATCAATTATCCTCACCATAGTCTTTATGAACTAATAATATAATGTTCCTTTTAGAGTTAAGCCTTCAAGATTAGCCCTTTTCCCAAGAATCTTATCCCTTTCCTTTCCCTTCCTAGTGAAGCTTAGTCCCCCATACTCGTTTATCATGGCCAGTTTTCATGCAAATATGCATTTATATTAATGATATGATTTTTTACATATACAAAAATAGGCTCATTGGCCTTAAGCATCTAGGCTCTCCGGCCTAATTATCACATAAGCCTCCTAGATTATAATCGCTTGGCTCACTAGCCTATAAAACATGTTTACAATTCAGTTGGGGATCAACCTTGGGGTATTATAGGAGGAGAATTCACCTCAGATGAATTCTTATATTTCTACAAAGAAGTTGGGATTAAGAGGGATCTCTCTACTCCCTATAATATGCAGCAAAATGGAGTGGTAGAGAGAAAAAATCGGACGATTATGGAAGCAGTGAATGCCATGATCCATGATAAAGATTTACCTATGTATCTATGGGCAGAACCTATGATGACAACTATGTACATATAAAACAGGCATCCCCATCGAGTTCTTGAAAGAAAGACATCGAAGGAAATGTTTTCAGGATATAAGCCAGATTTCAGCCACCTTAGGATATTTGGTTGTCATGTATATGTGCATGTCCCCAAGAACAAGAGAACAAAGTTGGACCCATCTGAAAATAAAGTTATATTTGTTGGGTATAGTGACACATTGAGGGCCTACAAATTATACATTCCTAGTCATGGGAAGATCGATATTAGTAGGGATGTAACCTTCGATGAGTATGTAGATTTTCACAAATCAAAGCAGGGTCTTGCAAGGAATCTCATGACAAAGAGAATGGAGTTCCTAGAGATGCGGAGACAAGAGAAGTGGAAGTAGAGGAGTCCATTCCTAAGGATCAGGATATGGCCAAACCATAGAGGCCTATGGAGAATCCTACACAAAAGAGAAGACCAGCTTGGGAATAAGAGGCCATCAAAGATGCAGAGAGATATGGTTCCCAGGATGGATCATCTAGGAAAGTCAAGAAACCAAAACCGTATCCAAACTATGTGGCATTATTGTGTGATATCATTGATGTAGATCCTACCATCTATGAAGAAGCTACGAGAAATAAATAATGAAAGGATTCCATGGTTGAGGAATACCAATCAATAGTGAAGAATGACATTTTGGATGTGGTTCCCAGACCCAAGGAAAAACCAGTTGTGAGCTCCAAGTGAATATTCAAGATGAAGCATGCTACAAATGGAAGGATTGAGAAATACAAGGCTAGAATAATAGCATGAGGATTTTCTTAGAAGGAAGGAATTGGCTACGAGGAGTCTTTTTCTCCCGTGGCAAGATATAATTCAATAAGGGATGTTCTTTCAATAACTACTGTGATGAAATGTAAGGTTCATCAAATGTACGTGAAGACGATATTTTTGAATGGGGTAATAGAGGAAGAGGTTTACATGTAACAACCATAAGGATTTGAGACACATGACAAGGAGACACATGTGTGTAGGTTAAAGAAGGAATTATGTGGATTGAAGTAAGCACTGAGAGCATGGTATGGTTGAATTGATGGTTTTCTGATGAGCTTGGGATTTACCAAGAGCAGTGCAGATCCTAACCTTTAATTCAAGGTTGAGGATGATGGACCAATGATATTACTACTATACATGGGTGACCTATTCTTGACAGGTGTTATCGGGCTAATTGTTAAGTGCGAACACAAATCAATCCCCCTAGATTCACTACGAAACTAGAACAAAACAAGACAATACACCACTCTTTCCTTAGATTTAAATTATCAAATGAGAAATGGATCTAGAACATACCTTTTAAATATCGAAGATCTAATTTCGCCAATGCAATCCAAGCTCCACCACAAGTCTTATGGAGAAATATTTGCAAAAGAACACAAGCCAACGAAGATAGGAATACAGAGTCTATAGTGCAACCTGCAGAGATGTCGCAGTATAGCTTTAGAGAAAGGTGCAGAAAGCAAGCATCTCCACACCCTGCATATAGTGCATCCTGTGATGATCCTCATTAATAGGGTTTTTACAAAGGAAAATACAACTTCTTCTCTCAGGAAACGTTTTTCTCCCTTCTTTCTTCCGGAATTCAGGCCACTGACCCCTCTGAAGGAAAAATATAGGTTTACATCATTAAAGGCCATAATGGTGATGAAAATAATGTGTAATAGAGAGCCCCCCAAAGTTTGAAGTTAGAACAGAGTGATAGCTGAATTACTTTGTCGAGTGTGTGTAGGGAACAAGGAACACGTCAGTCAGAAACCTGCCAATAAACAAGGAAATACAATACAATAATATATCATCACTGAGGTAGGAATTCCCATACTCAGAATACAAATGACTCAAAGCATAAATGTCGACATGCAAAGATCCATTTCAAGTAAGATAGGTCATGGCCAACAAACATACACTGTGGATCCATGCCAATATGACTCAAATATGAACATAGCCACCAAAAATACACTATGGATCTATGTGTTAAAAAGTCAAATTTGAACATAGCCATGAGACATACAATGTGGATCTATGCAACAATATAATATGAATATAATCCAATGCAACCTGAATCTATCACAAAAGATTGAGGGTCTTCATCTCCACCACTCTATAGTACGAATCTAACCATGTGAATACATGTGCTGAATTCGAACATGGTAGAAACCACTTGATTACCGGTAATTAGTGTATACCGTTAACAAGTGCGAGGGAAATCACCATTAATGTCAATGACTCCCAAGGTACTCTAGTACAATCCAACGAATGTGAATTAATGAGATGAAGTCGAACACTCGACGAAATCTCTTGATCAGGGGTCTATAAGTTTTAAACCTGTGAAGTAAAGCAATTCATATAGATTCTTAAGCAAGACATAAATTAATCAATGGCTCATACACAAAGTACACAAAGATTTTATACTGGAAACCCTCAACCAAGAAAACCTTTCTTATATTCATTATATCAAATTCCACCATTCACCATACAATATATACAATGTTTTTAGGTATTCCATAGATACCAAAACCCTAATCCCTTAATCTGGGATTAATTTACAAAATCCGTTAAAAATAGCAAAATCCACTAAAAATAACAAAAACCGCCCCAAAAAGAATGTCTGGGCACTGCCTCGAACACTGCGTGTAACTAGGGGTGGGCATACCTGCCCCCCCCTGGGACTTCCCTAGGAAATCCCCCGATGCACATGGCACATGTAGAGCACTAGTGTGAGGGATCGTCAGATGTAGTTGTCATATCTGACGTGCCCACACACACACATGCAAAGAATATAACACATACCCAACATTCTCCCACTTGTTGTTTTCTTTGCATCCAGGGGTCCAGGGGATTATATAGTCAACAATCTAGGGTATAAATGACCATTGTTACTCTACATCAGGAAAACTTTTATGTGATCACAGACTTTGTCAATGAATCTACAACATTTTTCAAAGTGTCAACCTTTTCCAACAACACCTTCTTTTCCTCAACCATGTCTCTCACAAAGTGATACTGAACATCAATATGCTTTGTCTTTGAATGTTAAGTTGGGTTATTTGCTAGGAATATTGCACTCTGACTATCACAATCTAATCTCACTGCTTGTTGTACCAACCCAATACCTGAACACAATCTTTGTAACCATACTGCTTCCTTGCTTGCATGAGTGGCTGCCATGTATTCAACTTCTGTAGTTGAGAGTGCCACTACAGCCTGTCTTTTTCTCATCCAACTAATTGCTCCTCCAAATATATTAAACACATACCCACTTGTAGATCTTCTGGGATCCATATCTCTAGCCCTGTCTGCATCAACAAAGCCATGTATGTCCACCGCTATGTCCAATCCCGGTCTTCCTTGGTAGCACAATCCATAACTGGTGGTGCCATGAAGATACATGAAGACCCTCTTTACTGTTGTCCAATGCTCCTTCCCTGGTTTTGACATATACCTTCTCAAAACTCCCACTGCATGTGCAATGTCCAGTCTAGTACAAACCATTGCATACATCAAACTGCCAACTGCATTGGCATATGGAACATGGGACATGTCCTCTTCTTCTTCCTGTGTCTTGGGACACTGATCTGTAGATAACTTTACACCTATAGG
>SNQJ01S0021055.1:56342-70994 GCA_010110895.2 Picea sitchensis | reverse complement strand
GATCTATAGATAACTTTACACCTATAGGAATAGGAACCTTGATCGGTTTACTTCCATGCATATTAAATCTCTACAATATCATCTCAACATATTTTCTTTGATACAACCAGAGTTTCCTATTTGCACGATCTCTTTTAATCTCCATTCCCATAATGAAGTTAGCAGCACCGACATCCTTCATGTCAAATTTGGAGGATAGCTACGATTTCACCTCCTTGATAACATCCATGTTATTTCTTACCAACAACATGTCATCAACATACAACACTACATAAATGAAGTGATTACCAACCTTCTTGGAATATACGCAATGATTAGCCCTGCTTCATACAAATACCAATCCAAGGATGTATGTGTCAAACTTCTGGTACCACATCCTAGGTGATTGCTTCAGACGATATAGTGACTTCTTTAGCTTACAAACCAACTCTTTCTTTCCCTTCACTACAAAGCCTTCTGGATGCTTCATGTATATTTATTCTTCCAAATCCCCATGTAGGAATGTTGTCTTCACATCCATCTATTCCACTTCAAGATCAAAAGCAACAACAATAGATAAAATAAATAAAATAGAAGTTAACTTAGCAACAGGAGAAAAAATCTCACCAAAGTCAATTCTCTCTACCTGGGAATAACCTTTTGCTACTAACTGAGATTTTTATTTCTCCACTTTACCTTGTGCATTAAACTTCTTCTTGAACAACCATTTTCTACCAATCGATTTTCTTCCAGCTCGCAGCTCAACTATATCCCATGCCTCATTCTTATCCAAGGCATTGATTTCTTCAACCATGGCCTTCTTCCAGAGTTTACTATCCTCTGAATTCAGTGCTTCCCTGAAAATTCTGGGATCATCATCAGTAGTAGATAAAGAAAAATTGGAAAGAAAATTAGGTGGACTATACCTTTCTGGTTTCCTTCTATCTCTCACTGATCTCCTTAATATTGGGGTATAAGGTTCTTCTTCTTCTTCTTCTTCTTATGCTTTCCCTTCTTCAGATGATTTAGATTTTGCATCATCCAACTCAAGCTCTATTTTCTCACATTCATCCTGCGTTGGTGGGAATTCCTGTTTGGACACATCTTTTACCTCTCTGAAAACAACATCTCAACTGTAAACAATTTTCTTCGTTTCTAGGTTGCAAAGCTTATAACCTTTGACACCATCTTTATAACCAATAAAGATACACTTTTCAACTTTATTATCCAACTTACTCCTATTTTCCTTTGGAACATGTACATAATCATCACAACCAAACACTCTAAGATGTTGAAGAGAGAGTTTCTTTCCAGACCATACCTCGTGTGGAGTTTTATCATCCAATGCTGATGAAGGTGATCGATTGACCAAGTAACATGTTGTACCCACAACCTCTGCCCAAAATTCTTGTCCTAACCCGACACCGCTGAGCATGCTCCTTACTTTTTCCATCAGTGTCCTATTTATCCTTTCTGCAACTCCATTCCGCTGAGGAGTGTATGGAGTAGTCTTCTTCCTTTCTATACCACAGTTCTTACAGAATTATTCGAATTCATTTCCATAGAATTATCCACCATTATTTGTTCTCAATACCTTTATTTTCTTCTATATCTGATTTTCTACCATAGCCTTAAACTCTTTAAATTTATCAAATACCTGAGATTTCTTTCTAAGAAAATAAATCCATGTGTTCCTTGAAAAATCATCTATGAATGAAACATAATACACATATTTACCTAGGGATGGAACATGAATAGGTCCAAACACATCACTGTGTATCAACTCTAACATCCCCTTTACTCTTGTAGCACCAGATGGGAATCTTACTCGATTTTGTTTACCATATATACAATGTTCACAGAAATCAAAATCCAGAGTGCAATTAGAAATACCTTCAACCATACCTTTACTATGTAGTGTTCAAAGGCCCTTTTCTCCAATATGCCCCAGTCTTTGATGCCACAACATGGTCTTCTTTTCTAGGATAATATTGGTCTTGTATCCTTCATTTCTCTTCTCAGGGATAAAAAAAATATTGCACCCATTAGTATAAGTTATTTCCAACAACTTGTATAGAGTTCCACAACGAACTCCCCTCATCAACACCATTGCTCCTTGTACCATCTTGCAAGTGTTGTTTTCAAATACAGTTTTCACTCCTGCATCACCCAACTTGCTTACAGATATTAGGCTCCTAGCTAGTTTTGGAATGTGTAGAACCCTAGGGAGAGTTCTAATCCTTCCATCATTTAGCAACAACTTAATCCTTCCATGTCCCAATATTTTTGTTGTCGAGTCATCTCCTAGGAATACATCACCACCATCATATTTTTCATATTTAGAGAACCACTCCCTGTGAGGAATCATATGGTATGACGCACCTGAGTTGATCAACCATACATCATGGTCTGCATGTGTACTTGTAGATGCTAGGTAAACATCACCTCCTTCTTCAGTGGAGGTTTTCTCCTTTGTGGAAGAGGTACTATCAGATCCCTTTGGTTTTTCAACCTTCTTAGACTTGCAATCTTTCTTATAATTCCCTATTTTACCACACTTCCAACATTTCCTCAAAGATTTTCCTGGAGACTTAGATCTACCTGTAGATTTATATCTCCACACCAAAGGCTTACCAGGGTTCCTGTCTTGGGTACACCCTCTTACAAATAAAGCATCTGTGTTGTGACCATCCATGTTTTTTCACCTCATCTCTTTAGATAACAAGGATGCAGCTACATCCTCATACTTCAATGTAGATTGAGTGGTAGTTACTATTGCTACAACCAAATTATCCCAAGAGTCTGGAAAATCACATAACAAAGTAATACACTTATCTTCTTCCGCAATCGTAATATTAACAGAGCCAAGTTGGCTTACTAGAGTATTAAAGGCATTTAAATGTTATGTCACATAATCTCCATCTTCCATCCTAAGATGATACAAATTATTTCAAAGAAACAACTTGTTTACCAGGGACTTTGATTGATACAAATTCCCCAACTTATCCCATAATTCCTTGGATGTAGATTCTCCTGAGACATTCAACAACATCGAATTTGCCAGGCAGAGTCGAATAATACTCCTTTCTCTTTTGTCCATCTTCTCCCAATCTTCCTTCGACATACCAATAGTTGGTGTACTAGTAGTTTGTGTACTATTAGGTTGTGTACCAGTAGCCTGTGTGCTAGTAGACGGTGTACCAGTAGGCTGTGTACTAGGATCCACAACGATCCATTGTTCTTTGTCTATAAGAAGGTCCTCCATCTTGAGATTCCATAGCTCAAAGTTTTTACCATTGAACTTCTCTATCTCGATTCTAGATGAGCTCACCATTCCTCTTTCTATACTAGAATCTCCACTGCAAAAGCTCCCACTAAACCAAGGTTTATCACAGACCCAAGATAAACTTGATCTATTATGACCGGGACAAACCCTCAACAATAAAGGTGTCCCTCTAAATCCAAAAATGAGCTCTGATACTGCATGTAAGTTTTAAACCTGTGAAGTAAAGAAATTCATATAGATTCTTAAGCAAGACATAAATTAATCAATGGGTCATACACAAAGTACACAGAGATTTTATACCGGAAACCCTCAACCGGGAAAACCTTTGTTATATTCATTATATCGAATTTCACCATTGACCATGCAATATATACAATGTTTTTAGGTATTCAGTAGATACCAAAACCCTAATCCCTTAATTTGGGATTAATTTACAAAATATGCTAAAAATATCAAAATCTACGAGGGATCGTCAAACACAGTTGTCATATCTTACACGCCCACACACACACATGTAAATAATATAACACATACCCAATAGGGTCAATAATGAAAACCCACTGTCAAAAGTGAGGAAACCTGCCATTGAGGCATGCAAGTTCCAAGGTACCAATTTGTTTCTAAGTATAGTTCCTAGATAATGAGTTGAATTCGATAGGAAAAGACTCGTCATAGGAGGGCCTTAATGTATCCCCCATCAATGACATGAAATGGGTAACAAGATTTGAAGTAGATCAGAGTAACAAGTGATTTAAGACTGACTCAGGGATGGTCGATGCAATAGAAGGCTCTGCAAAAATGGCTGACACAATAGAAGGATTTTTGAGTTAAACATCTTTTTGAACATATTGACGACATGAAAATTGTCTTGGAAAAAATGACTCAACAATAGGGATCACATAACATATTGTAATCTTGTAAAGAAGTATGATCAAGAGACAAGTGGATTTTCCAACCTAGACAGAAAGCGAGTGAAAGTGCATCATGTTCAAAAGTGACTCTTCCATAGAATACAGGCTTAGATACATTTCTTTCCCAATTTCCCCCGACTATTTATGGCGAGTACCTCTTTATTTTTACACAATCTTGAGGAGGATAACATATGCTTGTTGATGTAAGCTCATCCTTCGGACAAGTCCCTCAGAGTATATTTAATGAACCCTAAGAAGGAGTGGTTCGGTCCCATATGGGTCTGTCGATGTTTGTTTAATGAGTCCAAAGAGAGAAAACTCAGGGGGTTTTCATGTTTAGAGAGTCTAAAAAACACTTAAAGAGAACTCCAAAAATTCATTTTTCGTAAGTTCATCTGACAATACCAAAAAAGAGATAAACTATCGCTCGAAAGACACACTTTCTAATACTTTAACGAGCATGAAAAGAACAAGATCACTCATCAATCTTTTCATGTTTAGAGATTCTGAAAAGAGATTAAAGGGAACTCCAGGGGGTTCCTTTAGTGTATAACCTTTATGAGTCTGAAAAAGTGATAAAATTTTACTTAGTTACATTCTCATTGATTTATGAGCACGAGAAAGAACAAAGACTAAGCTCAGGATTTTTTTTATTTTTTACGCAAGCTTAAAACAAAAAACAAACTATGCTTGGGATATATTTTATTTTTACACAAGATTAAAACTAGCCAAAACTATGCTTGGACCTGGTTTCATTTTTCACAAGCTCGAACCAGAGGAAACTATGCTTGAGGTAGTCGGTTTCATTTTTACACAAGATTGAAACGAAGTAAAAACTATGCTTGCGACTTCCCAACACATGGTTGGTACTTAGCCCCCAGCTTAAGTAGCTAATGGCTCAACTTCAGTATGAAGTCCAGAGGTTGGAAGCATTTCCCCCCAAACTTCATTTCATTCAACTGCAAAGGCATATGAAAGGAAGCTTCAAATACTAGACGAAGGACTTGACTCAAACAGAGAGGGGGAACAAAAACTATGTCAGTTTTTAATGAGATTGACACATGAATAAGAACTATGCTCGAGAATCCAGGTGCAATCCCTAGACCTATGTTTCATTTTTTAAAAAGATTGACATAGAAACAGGAACTATGCTCGTAACCTCTTTTTTATTTTTTAATTAGGTTTCCACAGAGACAGAAAAAACTATCCTCGTAACTGATTTAATTTTTTAATGATCTTGAAATCAGAAAACCATGCTCAACTCTCTTCTTGATGGAAGATTCCAAGAGGACAATGCTATGGAAGGACACCATGTCAAGGGGCACACCTTGATCATGGCCTCCAAGAGATCTTCACTTCACGAAATAAACACACTCTAGAAGGAACACATGTTGAGGGACACGATAGGGGTAAGGAGATCATGCTCTAATAGCCCTACTGAAGATATCACCATGTCAACTACCGGATCTAAGTCATAAGGGACACATATTACAATGATAGGCTCATCATCATTGGTAGGTGAAGGCATGGGAGACAACACCACATAATTGACTTGTGCTGAGGGAAATACCGTCTGCATATACGAACCGTTTAGGGAGGTAATCCAGTCAGGACCAATGAATGAAAGTTGATCAACAGTCACAATTCTTCCATCGCGAGGGAAAGATATCACATGAAAAAAAGTGGACACAATAGCTTTCATGGCATAGAAATAATCTTTCCCAAGGAGGAAAGAGAAATCCAAGGGGTCATGGACTACCAAGACATCAATAAAGACAATTTTCCCTCCCAAAGTTATGGGAAATTGAGGAAGGATCCCTAAAGGGTGACTGGTTCTTCTGTTAAAATATAACAGATTCTACATAACCGATGCAAGCTAAGGATAACCCAAAGCGTCCCAGGCAATAGAAGACAAAATACTAACGGGTGCACCTTCATCTATCAGCGTATGAGGAACGTCCTGACCATAAACCTATACTGTGATTTGGAAAGGAATGTGAGAGGGAAGATGAGGTCCGATTATCATACCCCAATTAAAACGGATGGCCTCATTACTTGGAGGGGGTTCCTTAGGAGAAATAGGAATACCCCTCTACACGGTAGATTCTATCAACGAGAAAAACATGGACAGCATCGGGTTTAATCTCTAGCGGGAGAGTAGGATCGACCGATTATGATATCATATAGATCACTTGGTTTCATTCTCCAAGGGGAGAATGGGGTTGACAAGAAGAAATAGATAAACTGCTTGGGTTGCACTCTATAACGGGAGAGTGGGATTGACCAAATATGGGATCAGATCGACCACTTTTTCAATTGGTTCAACTAAGGACATGACCAGATTCACTACATGATCAACCGGAATAACCGATAAAGGGACCGGATTGATCATTCCATCAACTACATGTGGGTCGAGAGTAATCTTGCAATAATCAACTGGAAGGTGAGGTTGTGGAATAGTCATGTCTTCTAGTAATTTCGAGGCTTCATCCATATGAGGGAAAAGGCGAGTTTGATGACTCCCTCCACATAACATACACAAACAATTGACTCTACTTGTCTTCTTCCCAAGGGTATCCTGACTAGTTGATGGGAGGTCATTAGCATGTTGTTCAGAGGATGATGGCATGGGTTGGTGAGGGTGCGTAGACTATGTTTCTATAACCTTGGATAGACCAGGGAAATCTTGAAGAATATGGATACCCTTACAAATCCTACAAGGGTACTTGGGCTTATGAGGTGTTTGGGTGATCTTGGCATCATCAACACTCCCAACATGATTAACAGTAACTGGTTTCTTTATGACATGTCCGACAGTGGTTGGAATTTGGGACCCTTGTTTATTTTTCTTCTTCTTATTCTCCCTTTTCTTCTTCTTCTTATCCATCGAGTTACTAGGTGTAGAGATTTCACTCAACGAAGAAGATGAAACAAAAGAAGACCTTACAAGTGAAGAAGGCGAAGAATATCTTACTAGTGAATAAGGTGAAGGATCAACATGAGGTTGATGTTCTTGGGGGGAAGTGCTTACAACCGAAGCACTAACAACATTCAAGATTACCTGAGTGGAAAATAACCACACCGACAATCCAATTGTGAGGCCTGGAAGACTCAAAGTAGCAATGTGAGGAGGACTAATGTTTCCGTAAGAAGGAAAAAAAAAAGGTTCCCCTGGAAAAGGGGTTCCCTCATTGGTCATTTCGGGAATTGACGCCATTAAAATAAAGATCCAATCTAGATTCCACTAGGGAAAACAAACAACACATGCTAAAAATCTAGGAAGAAAGTAAACAAACAAAACCTTCTCACAATAAATGCACTAGTTGGTGATGAAACCCAACGTCACAAGAACAATATAAGAAGGGAATGAGATAGAGCGGGTGGAAAAGTTACGTTGACAAACTTTTTAATGGACTTACACTCGGGTGCAAGCTCCCACACATAATCGTGGGTATACCCTCCAAGGATCCCGAGTGAGTTTGGCCAACGTCGATTCCAGTTACCGTGAAGACTTACCCCTCCATAGTCACCTTGTGTAAAGACCCTAAATAGATTGGCCACTAAGGTTACCAACTACAACAGTGATGTCTGGGGAAACAATTGACAGTCTGATCCATGCGCAAGGGCAGGGTATCTAGCCCGAAATCAACTTGAAAGGCTTCTAGTCATCATTGTGGATATACCTTCAAGCGACCCCCATAATACATGCAATCTCTACACCAAGACCAAAAAAGAAGGGTGAGTAACTCTGCCAGTATTAATGTGACCTCGTGATTGACCCTTGTGTTAGAATGGCTTCCCAAGACAAAATGTAGCAATTGGATTTGAACTCTCCCTATCACAAGATACTATTATTTTTTTGATAGCTTTGGAAAGTTATCTTTCACACCTATTCCAAATCCCTACACCCTAAGATAATGTAGGGTTTCTACCAGAAAATATAAAAATGTCTAATCAATTTTTATAAGCGCTTTATTTTTAAGGCCGTCATTACTCAAAAGGAAGATGGCATGGACAATATGGAGTTTTGACCGACTCGAAAGCTATGCAAAGAGATGAAGATGAAATTTTTTCATTTTGATGAAAGCTATGGTACGAGAAGGAGGAAACATTTTAATTCCCAAATCAACAATGTCCGAAAACATACTAAACTCATAAATATAAAGATTCTCAAGAAATGAGCCAAATAGACTATACACCAATACACGATTCACGCCCCCCCCCGACCATGAGGGGGAATTGTTTTTAAGAATTCAAGACCCAAAAATGCCAAAAATCATGTAATTTCACTACTTCAAATGAAAAGATGCCCCTAATCTAACGAAAAGCAAGAAGTTATTATTTTTTGTTTAAAAGATAGCTAAAAGCAATAGAAAATCGATATGAAACAAATCAACCCAAACAATTTTCTCTTTTAACATGAACTATTCAATAAAATAAAAATAAATTCTTTCACCAAACAATTCTAAAGAAAAACCAATGCTTTGTAACTAAAAGACACTCAAAGAAAGAGAACAAATATTTCAAAAGAAAACAAAGAAAATATGGCTAAAAGTAGTTTCAAAGCTGTCAAGCAGATTGTAAACAGATCATAATCAAACCCAAAAATTCACCCCAAAACCAAATCCAAGATCTGGGCAAGGAAAAACCATCAAAAAATCAAAATTTTCACAATCGCCGCAGGTTGTAGACTAACACAGTGTGTCGATCCCTAATCACCACAGGCCAGAGAGCCAATACAGTGCAGAAACGTTGCACTGTGTCAAAAATTTAGGGTGCGCCGATCCTAGATCGTCGCACTATGCCTCAAAGCAAGGTGCAAAAATCAATTAAAAAATGGAAAAAAAAAAGTATGAAGGTTTTCCAATTAAGTTTAATAGTCAAAGAGGCAAGTTGGATCTCCCAGTGACTTAGAAAATAGAACCCAATCAATCAAAAGGAAAAAAAAAAAAAAAACTAGGAAAACAATCTGTTCCCCGGTATGGTCGCCAATTTTGTTATCGGGCTAATTTTTAAGTGCGAACACAAATCAATCCCCCTAGCTTCGCTACAAAACTAGAACAAAACAAAACAATACACTACTCTTTCCTTAGATTTAAATTATCAAATGATAAATGGATATAGAACATACCTTTTAAATATCGAATATCCGATTTCGCCAATGCAATCCAAGCTCTGCCACAAGTCTTATGGAGAAATATCTACAAAAGAACACAAGCCAACAAAGACACGAATAACCAAGTATATTTGATATGAAACTATGTATGTGATCAAGGAATCATACAATATGGACAAATAACATTCATATAGGAAAGAAGAGTATATATGTATTAAAAAATGTGGAAGAAAGATACAACCAAATGCCTTGATGTCGTCAGGTTCCTTCCAATAGTTCCTTACTTCCCACACACTTCTACTCCATAGATTTTAAAACTATAGATCTGATGTCTACTCACAATATATCTTGACAAAGAAAAGCTCAAAGCCACTCTAACCAAGCTAACAATATCAATCCAATTTTCCAATCTACAAAACTCAAGCTCAAGCCAATCTAACTTTCTCCATGAGAGCTCCTCTCTTTTTATAAGATGAAGAGGATATGGTGAGGAGGTTAGGATAATCCCACTAAATCATGAAAGCAAGTAAGATCCAAACCTTTCGGAGGCCACCTCACCATAGAAGCTTCTCCTTCTAGAAGAATCGAGAAGATGCTCATTTTTCCCATGTATGAAAATCGTCGCACCATAGCTATAGTGCATGCCACAGAGACGTTGCAATCTAGCTTTAGAGAAAGGTGCGGAAATCAGGCATCACCACACCCTGCGTATAGTGCAACCTACAACGATCCTCCTTAATAGGGTTTTTACAAAGGAAAATACAACTTCTTCTCTTAGGAAATGTTCTTCTCCCTTCTTTCTTCCAGAATTAAGGCCACTGACCCCTCTGAAGGCAACAAATAGGTTTACATCATTAATGACCATAAGGGTGACAAAAATAATGTGTAACAACAGGAGTGGAGAAGCTCATCATTGAGTGTAAGATAAAACTTGTTGCAGAGTTCGAAATTAAATGCCTAGGTTTGATGCACTACTTTTTGGGTCTAGAGGTATGGCAGAGGAAGAATGAAATCTTCCTAAACCAGGGAAAACATATTGTGGATATCCTAAAGAGGTTCAAGATGTTGGACCATAAACTGATGGCTACACCAATGGCGTCAAATATTAAGTTTAAAGGTGATACAAATTCAGAGGTTGTGGATGGTACATTATACAGGCAAATGATTGGATCATTGATGTATTTGACAAACACATGACCGGATATATATTTTTCTATGAACACCCTCAGTCAGTACATGGTTGATCCCAAATGTGTTCACTTGATTGCATTAAAAAATGGGATGAGGTACCTTAAAGGTATAGTGGATTATGGGATCAAGTATGTTGTATATAGTGAGATCAATCTACTTGGATATTCAGATTAATATTGGGTTAGTAGTGTTTCAAACCAGAAAATTACATTAGGATGTTGCTTCAATTTGGGATATGGTATAATTTCATGGATTAGTAAGAAACAATCATGTGTATCACTCAGTACGACCGAGGAAGAGTATGTGGCAGCATGTGCAACAAGTCGCAAAGTAGTGTGGCTTCAAAAATTACTAATTTTATTATTCGATATTGCGATGGAGGTGACCTATATCTTGTGAGAAACCAGAGTTGTATAAAGTTGTTAGAGAGTCGGATGTTTCATGATAGGTTGAAGAATATCAAAATAAGGTATCACTATATCATGGATATGGTACATAAGGGAGCAGTGAAACTCCAATATGTGGCTACCGATGAGTAGGTTGCAGATGTGATGACAAAGCCATTGTCAAGAACGAAGTTCAAGTACTTCAGGGACAAGCTCGTCGTAGTCCCTCTTCCGAGTGAGTGATGTATTTAGATGTTATTGTAGAGTAGTGCATGTCACGATGACATGTTTTATCTATTGGAGAGATACCCACCAACCCTGGATGCATGCTAAAGAGATGAGGTACATATGTTATCGTAGGGTACTGGATGTCATGCATAAGATATTCGAGCTTTCTACGGGAAACTGGATAGTCTCATGATGACATGTTGTAGCTATTGCAGAGCTACCCACTGACCCTGGATGCATGTTGTGAAGTCACTATGGATTTCCTATGATGTATAGATTCATGTGTACGATAGTCAATGGTCATGAGCTAGTGTGGATGGTGACAATGTTAGAGTCTGTGCCAGATATAATACCTTCCTCATTAAGAGGGAGTGTTGAGATTTTATGTAAGTTCAGAAGTTATTCCTAAATGTAATTGTATTGGTTATTCCTAAGTGTAATTGTGAAAGGATTGATTGATAAGTCATGTATTTTAAGTATTTTAGAGTATAAATAGAGGTTATATCGAGTCATTTTTATCACTCTTTGAATATAAGTACAAGAGAGCAATACACACTTATCTAAGAGGCTATTCTTGGTTCGTGTCTGGGTATCTTTGGTCTTGATTTCGTGAAAGATCATTGTATGACATCGTACATGTTGGAGGAATCTATACTAAGGAAAGTTTGTAGGGATTTCTCCCCTTGAGGGTTTCCCTAAGGATATATATTTTTGTTCTATGGATATCTATCTTTCAGTTATGATCCTTTTCATATTAAATAATAATAAAAGAAGATAATACTTTACTTGTTGGAAAAACAAAAACAAATCAATAGAAATGTTATTGGGAGAGGCACACTGTGGATGAATTTACGCCATTCATGATTCAGAATCGGATCCAGGAGCCTAACAAGGCTAAAAAAGGCTCAAAAATTAAATTGCTCATAATTCTACGAAACCAATGCCATTGCGTCCATCTCATTCTCTCGATTCCGGCCATATATTTACTTTCTCAAACAGATGTTGTATGCGAGAGTTATCGTACTCTGACCGTTTTCCCAAACAGGCAAAAAGTCAACAGGTCCAGTCAAATGATGACATCAGCAGCACTGACATGGCAGAGACAAATGACGACAAGAGGCAGTCTAGTAGAAGGTGATTGGTCAGTGACAAGGATCCAACCAATCGCTGAAAAGTGGCATTTGTTTGAAAAATGGTTGGGTGCCATGTGGCCCAGTCATGGGCTACCACGTGGCACCATGGGATTGGTCAATAGGTTCATATGTCAAAAAAATTTGGAGCTCATGGGATTCGAACCCATGACCTCTTGGTAGGCGCTAAGCTTTGGGAAAAGTCCAACTACCAATGCGCCACCATGCTTCTTATTATATGAAACGAGTTTTAATTTATTTAAACTTTAATGTTTGGTGTATGGGCACACAAGGGGATAAGCTCCAGCCCAAGGATCTTGGCGATATCCCATAAAACCAGGGGGGCGCGCATGAGAAGGGGCTTAGCCCACTTAAGGCACCCTATTTTGAGCCGTGATCCCATGTAGAGTGACATAAGACCAGGGGCATGTGCCCAGTTAGGGGCTACTCTGCATATTTTGTTTAAAAATGGGTTTTTGACCATAGTTTAGTAGATATTTATGATTTTTAAGCTTTTTATTGGAGGATTTGGCCCATTTTTGGGAGATATTGGGCATTTTTGGAGACCAGATTTTGGGAGGAAGTTGGGGAATGATAACCAACTTCAGATCTATAAAAACCAGGCTTGTTTGAGGCCATAGAGGACAATCAAAGTAGAGTTATGCTAAAGGGAAGCCAAGCCAAATCCATTTTTATGCAGGGAAGCTGTTGAGGAGAAGACACTTGCAGGGCATTTTTGGGAGCTCCGGTCATCCATTTTGTGTGCCGTTTCTTCTGCTGGGTTCTAGAGATCTAGAAGAACATGACCAGATCAATCTTGTAGACTAATGGAACCGATGTGATGTAATTTTTAGCTTTGAACAGAAATAAAGAAGCCTCCCCCACTAAGACAAAGGCTCAGAGACGTAGGCAATTTTGTGCCAAAATCCGTTATCACTTCTCTTGTTATGGTTTTTTGTTCTTATTTATTCAGTTTAGATATATATTATGTATTATGGCTGTGATATATATTCTCTCATATTCATCCTCTTTCATTTAGCTTCTTAAATGGTTAATTAACACATGCAATTAAAAACTCAACCACAGTCATTAAAAGATCTTTCCGGATCAAGTGGTTTCAGAGCTAGTTGACGTTTGGATTTGAGTTTTGCATGTTAACCAGGGAAAAGCTATAGTGTGGTGAAGGCGATCTTGTTGCAGAGAATCCATTAATTGGATTAAGAAAGAGAGCTTCTCACAGCGAGAAGATGGTATCAGAAGAAGGGCTTTCTCAGGATGAGAAAGAGTTCCAAAAAACTTTCCTTGCTATGTTAGAGATGGTGAAAGTTTTGTACGAGGATTACTTGGAATGAAAGAGACCAGTTTTGGGTGAATATTCAAAGGGAAAAAGTGAAGAGGAAGAGGATCATCCTCAGATTCCTCCTTCACCTCCATCATCACCTCCTTCTTCTTCAATTTCAAGTTCTAAATTTAATGCAAAGAAACATGTTCATAAGCATAAGAATGAAATGCCATTGTTAAAACTTGATGTTAAATTTGAGTTACCCATATATGATGGTGAAGTAAATGCAGAGAAACTTGACAATTGGATCAGACATATGGAGGTTTACTGCAGTGTGCAACAGATCAAGGATGAGGCCAGACAAATCAAGTTGGCATCTTTGAGACTTGCAGGTACAAATCTCATCTGGTGGAAAAGAAAGTTGCAAAATGGAACGCAACAAGTGGGTAATGTATTTCCATCATGGTAAAGTTTCATTGCTGCACTTAGAAAACAATTTTATCCTTTGGGTTATAAAGAAAAAACATTAATTGAATGACAATCTTTAAAACTAAGAAAAGGACAAACATTGCAAGAGTATACAGATGGACTTAGAAAAATGGCATTGATGTTAGATATCCCTTTACAAACACAAGAAACTCTTATGAAGTATATAGGAGGTTTACCTGCGCATATTAGAAACATTGTATTCATGTTTGGACCCACTAACCTTGATGAGGTTTATGTTCAAGCTACGTATATTGAAGCAGGAAAAGAAGGTGTGTCAGGGGAATCATCGTCTTCAAGGAAAGAGGACAAGAGGAAATGGCATGGCAAGAGTTCAAATGCAGTGGTGAGAAAGGAAGAGAAGCCCTTTTGCAAGCATTGCAAGAAAGAGGTGTTGGTTGTGGAGCCTGATTATCTTCCTGATTTAGAGGTCTTTTACTTTCAACCGTGTTTATGCCCCATGAAGTATTTACACCCCAGAAGTTTGTACACTCTTCCACGAGGGGGAGTGCAGAGGGGGGGAACCTCCTCTGCGGGGTCCGCGGGGGCTATCCCCCCGGCTAGGGGGTTGGGGGCAAGCGGCCCCCCAGTGGGTGTTCAAAGGCGAATCCCCCGAAGAAAAAATTTCCTTGTAAAAGTATATTGTAATTTCATTGT
>SNQJ01S0021055.1:25215-56330 GCA_010110895.2 Picea sitchensis | reverse complement strand
CTTCTACAGAGGATAGTAAAGACATGATTTGGTTACAAAGGTTTATGGAGGAATTGGGAAAGAAGCAGGAGAATAGCCAGTTGTACTGTGACAGTCAGAGTGCCATTCACCTTGCAAAGAACTCAAACTTCCATTCGAAGACTAAGAATATATAGTTGAGGTACCACTTCATACGATCTACCTTGGAAGATGGACAATTGAAGCTGGAAAAGATACACACTAGCCAGAATCCTGCAGACATGTTAACAAAGGGAGTAACCAGGGAGAAATTGAGTTCTTGCTCAGTTTCAATTGGTCTTCAAGAATGAAGATGAAGATGAGAAATTTGCTAGGTCCAAAAAGGTTCAGAGTCCAACATATACAACAACGGTGGAGTTGTTGAGATCAGTCTCCAAGTGGGAGATTGTTGGTTGTGGAGCTTGATTATCTTCTTGATTTAGAGGTCTTTTACTTTCAGCCGTGTTTATGCCCCATGAAGTATTTACACCCCAGAAGTATGTACACTCTTCCAAATGGGGGAGTGCAGAGGGGGGTAACCCCCTCTGTGGGTTCCAGGGGGGATATCCCCCCGACTGGGGGGTCTGGGGGCAAGTGGGCCCCTAGTGTGGATTCGGGGGCGAACCCCCCAAAGGAAAAATTGCCTTGTAAAAGTATATTGTAATTTCATTGTAAATATGGACCATTCATTATAAGGTCGCAAATCTAATGGTAGAGATTATGTTAGGGTTTTTTTCCCTAGAAGGAAACCCTCTTTTATGAGGGAAATGTATTGCGGCTATGGATGATGGCGAATATTTTAATATGAGAGAGGAGATTGTGAGAGAAAGAAGAGGAAGTTACAATGGGTTTTGCTGTAGGTTGTATCCCTTCATTTGTTGGATAATAATAAAGGAAGGACCTGGCAATTTCTCTGGTGGACATAGCCCACACTGGGTGAACCACGTAAGTCTGTGTCTCTCTTGTATTGTGTGTCTTCTGTGTTTTGTTTCTACATTTGTTTTATTTTATTGCTCCGCGGTCCTGTTTTTCTAACAAGAGGGACATGATGAGGACAGATGTTGGCAGTTGCATCCCGAGAAGAGGCCAAAGTGGTTCAAGGAAAAGAAGGGAATGCAAACAATGGCAATGAAAACAAGACCCACAGACTTGGGATCAGATTCAGGTGATGAATCAAAGATCTCATTGGTTGGTATGACAGGTAAAATTGGTGAAGGAATTGATTGTAGAATAAACTTGTTTCATATAAGGGTAATCATGCGACACACTAAGATAGACACATTAATCGACATTGGATCTCAAGATAATCTAATCTCTCAAGAATTGGTTAAGCAATTGGGGTTAAAAACACAAACTCATCATAATCCTTACACACTTAAATGGATAAGCAATCATCATCAAATGCACATAACAAAGTAATGCACAATAAAATTTGCAATTTCATCTAAGTATGTGGATGAGGTAACATGTGATGTAGTGCCGTTAAATGAATGTGGAATGGTCTTAGGTAGTCCATACTTATATGATCGTAAGGCAATCTTCTACAGGACAAAGAATCAACATCAATTAACCAAAGCAGGTCAAGATTATGTGGTTCGTGCTCATCATGTTAAGGCAAATAAGACACTTCAAACAATGGAACAATTAAAGAAGGCAGTGCAAGCAAGAAACAAACCAATAATTGTTTCAAATGAAGTAATCAATCTTAAGCAAGAAGAGGAAATGATTGTTGAATGGAAAATCAATCATAAGTTGCTTCAAGATAAGCTCATGTCGTGCAAATATTACAAGTATATCAACTCATTTGCAGTCGTCTTTTTGATGCTATCATTAGTAATGTTGCCTACATGGATGATAGTGGCTTCGGTAAGATGTAATAGGGTTCAAATGGCTAACAATATGCTATCAATTGTCATGATTGTGTTACCGTTGATCTTGATGAGACAGGTGCACAAGACAGAGTTCAGAGACAGAGGACAAGCCAGGTGGCCTATCTTGAGCTTGTTGATTGGTCAGTAACCTTTTGGGGACCAAAAGGTCCTTTATTGGGGAGGTGTGATCCAAAATTGGATCCAGGAGCCTAACAGGGCTAAAAAAAGGCTAAAAAATGAATGTGCTCATAATTTGAAAAACCCAACGCCATTGCATCTGGCTCATTCTCCCGATTCCGGCCATATATTTACTTTCTCAAACAGACGTTGTATGTGAGATTTATCGTACTCTGACCRTTTTCCCAAATAGGCAAAAAGTCAATAGGTCCAGTCAAATGACGACATCAACAACGCTGACATGGTAGAGACAAGTGGCGACAAGTGGAAGTCCAGTAGAAGGTGACTGGTCAGTGATAGGGATCCAACCAACARCTGACAAGTGGCATTTATTTGACAAATGGTTGGGTGCCACGTGGCCCAGTCATGGGTTGCCAAGTGGCACCATGGGATTGGTCAATAGGTTCATATGTCAAAACGTTTTGGAGCTCATGGGATTCGAACCCATGACCTCTTGGTAGGCCCTAAGCTTTGGGAAAAGGCCAACTACCAATGTGCCACCATGCTTCTTATTATATGAAACGAGTTTTAATTTATTTAAACTTTAATGTTTGGTGTATGGGCACACAAGGGGATAAGCTCCAGCCCAAGGATCTTGGGGATATCCCATAAAACCAGGGGGGCGCGCATGAGAAGGGGCTTAGCCCACTTAAGGCGCCCTATTTTGAGCCCTGATCCCATGCAGAGCACCATAAGACTAGCGGCGCGTGCCCAGTTAGGGGATACTCTGTATATTTTGTTTAAAAATGGGTTTTTGACCATAGTTTAGTAGATATTTATTATTTTTAAGCCTGTTAATGGAGGATTTGGCCCATTTTTGGGAGATATTGGGCATTTTTGGAGGTCAGATTTTGGGAGGAAGTTGGGGAATGATAATCAACTTCAGATCTATAAAAACCAGGCCTGTTTGAGGCCATAGAGGACAGTCAGAGTAGAGTTATGTTGAAGGGAAGCCAAGCCAAAGCCATTTTTATGCAGGGAAGTTGTTGAGGAGAAAACACTTGCGGGCCATTTCTAGGAGCTCCGGTCATCCATTTTGCGTGTGTTTCTTCTACTGGGTTCTATATATTTGGAAGAACATGACCAGATCATTCTTGTATCCCAATGACTACTGCGATGTACTTTTGAGCTTTGAACAGAAATAAAGAAGCCTCCCCCACTGAGACAAAGGCCCGAAGACGTAGGCAATTTTGTGTCTAACTCGATTATCACTTCTCTTGTTATGGTTTGTTGTTCTTATTGCTTCAGTTCAGATCTGTATTATGTATTATGGCTGTGATATATATTCTCTCATCTTCATCCTCTTTCATTCAGCTTCTTAAATGGTTAATTAACGCATGCAATTAAGAACTCAACCATAGTCATTAAAAGATCTTTTCGGATCAATTCGGGAGAGAACCAACCTAGGTATCCTTTGTGGATTCCCTAAAGGATGAGTTATACCCTATTGGAATATATGATGACTATATATGATATGGATGATGCTGTGTCAGGAGAGAGATCCGACAGTGCCGAAATATACTAACATCTTTCATACCCTGTACTTAAAGTTGGGTATTCAAGATTCTAAGAGACACCTGGTTCTGAAGTACCACAGTGGCCTACATAGGTACATCCAAACATAGATGGACTTATTGAACATATACTCACTGGGAGATGTTTATCCATATTGCTTCAAAATTGAGCATAAATTTAAGAAACAAAATAAGTGAGAGTTTAGGTATGAAAATATGCAACAATAAGATCATGGAAAAGGTGGCCCTAACTCACAAAATAAGGGATAGAGAAAGGAATCCCAACCTCAAGAAAACTATTCCAATATGTAGGTAAAAAAGGGTAACAAGAAGACAAAGAAGGATGTTGGAAAGTGGTGTGAGTTCCACAAAATCCCCTGACACAACACTGATGAATGGCACTCGAAAAAGTTATTGTAGGCCAAGCCTAAAGAAAAGGAGTCAGACCTTAACTCAGACTCCAATTCAGAATAGGGAGAATCATCAATGTATAACCTATTGCCACCATCACAATCACAAAGATCCAACCAAAAGAGTCAGAGGAGCTTAAGGAGGGGGATAACCTCTTCCATTCACAGAAGTGGGTGAAGGGAACCCCACTACATTTTTTTGTTCACAACGAGAGCCAGAAGAACCTAATTTCAACCTAGGTCATCAAGAGATTGAATTTTCTGATGATGCCACACCCCCAACTATACACAATTGGTTGGTTGAGCTAGGGAAGATACCTTCATGTCATCCAAAAAGGTCGCCTATCAAACAACATCAATCTATTCAATGATAAGGTAACATGTGATGTTTCCCCCCTTGAAGTCTGAGATGTTCTTTCAAGACAACCATATATGTGGAAATGTCATGCTATTTATGATTCTCATCCTCGTAGTGTCATTGTTACTCTAGGGGTTCATATCTACAAGATACTAGAGGTAGTTATGACTACTTCCATTTCATTGATCTTGAAAAAATAGTGCCACAAAGTAATATATTAGAAAACAAAGTTTTCCCTCTTCACAATATGGTCAGAAGGTGAATAGAAGGTCACTATGACCACCATATCCTCGGCCCAAGACCTTTTTATACAATAGAAGCATGTCGAAAATATTGTTGTGGATCACAAATATGTTTTTTCACCTACATGGGTTCCTTTGCACTTCCAAGTCCAGCATTTCATTGACTTGGTGCCCGGTGCTCCCTTACACAATGGTCCAATCTATAGATGCTCCCTTCCTAAGAATGAGAGTCTTCCATACGTTCAACAGAGTTATAATAGAGACCTTCATAGCTCTATTTCCCATGACCCTTTTTAGGTGTGCTTGGGGTTATAGCCATTAGCCCCCATTGATATAACTCTTCCTGCTACATCTTCACTGACAGTGTCCTCCCACACTCATACCAAGGAAAATGATGCAACAATATTTTTTGAATAGATCCAACACCTCCAACAACGGGTTCATGACATCCTTCAACATGATAATGGAAAGTACAAGTAGGAAAAATACTGCAATAAGGTAAGCGACTCACCAAGATTCAGATTCAATAAAAGTTTCCCCATCTCTCGAGGGAAATTGATGCAATGGGGACCATTGCTTCCTAAGGGGGGATGACTCATCTAGGTGGATCTCAATGGACATCCACCTTTTCCATTGAATCAACATTTTAGAGCCCGTGGTTTTGATAAACCATGATATTCACCCTTTTGATGGAGAATGTAATGTAATGCCATCTCCATTTCTTAATTAAAACCATAATGTTATGATTACATAGTGGTCTTATGTACATTCCCACAATGGTAATGCATCATATCCCATCAAAACTGTACAGTTAAGTGCGCTTGGGCTAGAGTAGTACTGGAATGGGTGATCTCCGAGGAAGTCTTAGTGTTTTACATGCCTATGGAATTTTATAAACTTAAATCAATTTATCCCACATGCATCATGGAGATTATTATCCTCTCACTCTCTCATATATAATCGAGGTGAAGGAGGTCCTTTGAGTAGAAAATGGAGTGTGTTGTAATTCTTATTGCAAATGAGCATAGTGAACATATATTTCTCTTTAGAGATACGCTACCACCAATTTGTCTTCTACAATATTATGTTATTCATTAATAGAAGTTGGGTTTCATTGTATTTATGTGTTATCTGCTATATTTTCATTTGTATCTCATTTCATTCTAAACATAATCTGTATCAACCTATTTCCTGACACTGAAGATCACTAAGGGATTATATTCCTAGTGTTGTGTATGGGTTGAAGAGGAATGTATCCAAATAGTCGAACAAGTAAGTGGGGAAGAGTTTGGATAATGTGTTGATGTGTTGGATAGACCTTCCAACTTACCATTGTGGAACACATGACATAGATATGTGGCATTCTAGAGTCAATGCAAGGGTTTGATGTGTATATGTGGCTATGGTTATTGGCACATTGGGTTATGTGTAACATTTGATTGCATTATGTAAAGATGAATATTCTAGTAATGCACATATAATGAATGATAGTTTCATTCTACTTGATATGTTTAATAGATGGAAGTGATTGAATTGTTGATATGGTATAATTCTAAGATCACTTCATGGGATGATTGTAAATGTTGCAATGGAGTGATAATGTGCATGAATATTGACAATTTATTTGGTTGAATGAAAGTTGAAAAACAATTGCAGGTAGAGTGGTCTTAGATATGGAAATGGTGTAATCCCATCAGGAATACAGATACCTACAGCTACAAGAGCCAAACATTATGAGAAGCAATCTCATGCTTGGGAAACTTGATTTCCTATATGAAACAAATTTGGAAATCATGGAAAGAAGACTATTGTCCTATGATTTCCATAGGTTATGGAATGCTAGTGGAATTCCGGTAGTGAGTTGGAGCTCTCCTTGCGCAAGAACACCTTGGAAAATGATGGAGCACATGTGGGATTGTGTAGCAGTGAAGGGGATGCCTAAGAATGGAAGGTGAGGATGGAAAGGAAGAGAGAAGTCAAGAATTCATATGGAATGGTGGTTAGGATCATGAGGGTGTGTCATAATTCTTTCTCATGACATCATGTGAAATAGATCTACAACCATATGGATGAGTTCTCATATTCACCATGTTTAATTATACTAAATGTTGAGTTAATTGTTGTGCATTGCATTATGATGGTTATCTTATTTAATGTTTCCTATTGTGCCTAAATGACACTTTTGCATTTGTATTTTTAAATGATTGAATGTTATCGTGTGTGTGTGTGTGTGTTTATTCGTTGTTATGCATGTTTAAACTGATTCTTTACATTTTTAATTGTTATGGTCGGTTGCATCAGATTGTATGTTATGTTGTGTATTTTATGTGTTTAGAATTGGTATAAAAAATGTGTTTGGTTGTTTTTAAAAATAACATGACCCAACTTGGGGGCTAAGTGCATTACATTTTGGTATAATTCTAGGTAAGGAATGACAACATGGAATAAGTAAAGTCCAATGGACTTGTTATAGCTCTGGAGAATAAAAGAGATAGATAGAATATGAAGTGTAGGAAGCACAATTGCAACTATTTGAAAGATTAGAAATTACGTTATTGCAGCTGGAGTTCCTAGAGCCACAACTCGGAGAGTTCTTGTCCGACCTTATGTTGGAGCCCTGTAGGGAAGTGGTATAGCCTAAGGGACCAGAATGCAGAGAAGTGGGGTACACTTCCTTGGGTCATGCAGTTTGAGGGGAATGAGAGCTTGTTGGTACGAATTACTATGGGAATCGAAAAATTATGAAAGATATTGTAGTTGGAGCCCTAGAGGGAAGCAATATGTACTGTGAAGAAAGATAGGTTTCTGGTTGAAACTGATGCCAAAATGATGAATCATGAAACCATTATGCATGTTTTGGGCTAGAGTGCCTATGTATATATGTTTTTTGGTCATATGTATATATGTTTGGGCTAGAGAGATTATATGTTGATTAGAGGTCAGAGAGCTTGGAATTGTAATGTGAATGTACATATTATGGTGTTATACACTAAGGACAATGTAAAAATAAGGGGGAGGGGATGTAATAGTGCCAATTTAAATTCCCTTGAATTATAATGTAATTGTATAAATGTAATTTAGGCTGGTGAGGTGATATGTTTGGGGCAAAGAACTTGTATTGATCAATATGGTCGAGGGCTGAACCATGTATCATGTACATTGAAATATTAATAAATATAATAATCATTGTCTATGATATGAGAGGGACGTTAACAATGGGGGGGATATGATTCCACAAGAGAGGGGGATTAAAGGGGATCCAAGGGACACCCATGTCATTTGCCTAAGTTATTGTATCATTACCATCTAATAATTCTTTGACTTATTCAACCCCAATTTTAGGTCTTGGACAAATGGGATTTAACCCATTCATTTGATTTCCAACCCCCTTGCAAGAAATATCGCTAACAAATATACATTGAGGCACTGAAAATAATGTACGCATAGGTGCATTACTTTTATTATATGCATCAATACTCTAAATGTTATTTTCACATCGATGCCTTTACTATAATATATGCACCTGTGCTTATTAAAAATAATGGTGCCCACATCTCACCTCGAATATTCAAAATTTCACTACCTTTCAGCGCACATGGAAAATAGACACACGTACGTACTAATTATACAAGCACCAGGGCACACGCTCTATTAAATGCATCAGGTCTCAAGATAACTTAATTGCATCAATGCTCATTATAACTTAAATTCATTGGGGCATACAAGACCTAAAATACATCCGCACACATCAAAGGGAGGTTCAGCATTTTGGGAAGGATTAACTACAGGGAGATTTATTTCAAATTTTACTGTTGAGGTGAAGCATATCCATGACATGCTCGGGAAGGCCATGAGAATAAAATGGGCTATTGGCGATCCAAGGAAGTCGTTTGTGTGAATAAAGGAAGCTTGTTGCAAACTCCATGCTAATCAGTCCAGATTATTCTAAGATTTCATGATATTTTCTTTTGCTTCCTGACACGATGTTGTTATTCTGGAAAAACTAGATCAAAGAGGCGGGAAAGAGCGACCCATTGCCTTTGAAAAACCAAAGCGAGAATCTGTTCCAGGATATGAAATCCCATGGAAAAAGCAGGCTTACCTTGAAGTGAAGAATCCTCTCAAAACTTCGAGGATCTATGTCTTTACTCAAGGGAGTCTATGCTTACATATCCCTTCAACCTCTATGAAGGATATTCTTATATAGCCTGACATAGCCGGAAGAAGAAGTAAATGGATCACCAAGATCCTAGAATTTGACACAAATCAAGCCTACCAAAGGCTGCAATAGAAGGGCAAAGGATTATGAAATACAGGTCGAATTCAATTATAAAGCCTTGGAAATCCATTTGATCCATGAACAAGATGAATCATCCGACAGAGGCTCCCAAGGCACTGTGCCATTAGCAACATGCCCCTGGTACAAAAGATATACCCTGCTTCTGCCGGAGTTAGAGCACACTTTGATGGTATGGAAAAGAGCAAGATGAGAGCTTTAAATTTCAAGGCTGTCAGGTATTGTCTTTTTGGCCAAGCTTTGTATTGGAAGGACCCCCAAGGGGTATTACTGATATGTCACGGATTGTGAGCCCAGAAGGTGATGGAAGATTTCCATAGCTGATCTCTGTGGAGGTCATTATTTTTGGAAAACCAGCGCTCATAAGATTCTAGAAATTTTGAATTATTCTTGTACTTTATTTCTGATGTCTGCGAGGAAGTTAGAGCTTACCATCAAATGCAGAGAAATTCTGGGGAAAAGCGGCCCGACTCGGTCCCACACCATTTAGAAACTGTGGTGAATTCCGGCTCCATTTTAGTGATGGGGAATTTGGATTTTATTGGGAAATTCATCCCCCTCAAGTGAATTACGACATCGATGGATTTTGCAATGGCGACTACTTTACTAAATGGATAGAGGCTATTCCCACGGAAGCTTACGTCTCACAATGTTGTCCGGCTTCACGGAGGACATCATTGCTAGGTTGTTTGTCTCGGCAAAATCGTCGCGACAAGCTTCCCCATTTAGATTCCGATTACGATCAAATTACTGTGGCGGTTTGGGATTTCGATCCCTCCACCTCCTACTATCCTCGGGGGCAATTTGTGATCCTCTAATAAAGTTAATCAAAGCTTATTAAAGCTATTGGGGATATCAAAGGGCACAGGACTCAAAGTAAATTCGCACTTTGGGCCCGGTCGGTAGCAATGAAGAAATCCGCAGTCTCTCCACCCTGGCTAGTCCCATGGTATTGGCTGATTTTCCCCTTTCTCAGCTTGCCTTACCTGTGGTTGATCTTCTCCACGACTATGAAGGGGAGCCTAATCTTATACTCAAGAGGATTCATCAAATGGTGGAATCCCAACAGACAAGGGAGCAGGTGATGAATAGAGTTCAGAACCATCAACAGAAGATCAAGCAAGCCTTTGACAAGAAAAACAAGAAGAAAGAATTAGAGCCGGGTGATTTGGTGCTAAAGTGGGATGCACCGGACAAGCGAAGGAAACGCGATAAATTTGATACACTCACGGTTGGACGCTCAAGATCCTTGAAATTTTTTCCAATAACACTTACAGGTCTGGAAGGAAGTGAAGTTTTCAATAGCCCGATCAATGGGCATTTCTTGAAGAAGTGTTTTATGTGAGCGTGAGTATTTCGTTTTTAGATATTTTGCAAATATTGTTTTTGTGTTTTTCTTATTTTCCTTTTGACTAATAAATGGCTCCATATCCCAACAACAAAGGCACTAAGTGCACGCAAAAGGTTTCTTAGAGCATCCGCGAGGGGCGGACTCTATCCCCCATGGAGCCAAATATTTAGCGATATTTCTTGCAAAGGGGTTAAATTACAAAAGAATGGCTTAAATCCCATTTGTCCAAGGTTCCGGGCAATAATGCGCCCAAGGTAGGCAGTAAGCAAGACCGTGCGGTCCGAATTTGCGCGCCCAGATCGAGTGCTGCAACAAAAGTGGGGCCCCGCGCCTGCAACTTTAGCGAGGGGTCGAGTCAGAGTGCAACTTTTCGACGGCTCAGATGTACGCGCCTGGATCAACGGTGGTGAGAATCAAGTCGGACCCCACCGCCTTTCTACCTTTAGCGGAGGGGGGAGGGTCCGGCTCATCAATGGCAGCTCTCGAGCCCGCGATGTGGCCGCCAGAGATCAACGGCTCGCGCGGCTCTTATCTTCACTAGCTGCCTTGTATGGCAAAAAGCCGGTGGACCTCCTCGAAATCGCCGTCACCCTCTGCCCACTATCCCACATCTCCATGTCCCTTATCCGTTTCACTTTCCTCATTGTGGCACCTCATGTCGCCACTTGCATCCTCTTCTTTCCACCTCATCTTCCCGCCTAGGAGTAGTTCCACCTCGGACTCCTTTCTACATGGCTTGTTGGCACCCCTCTACATATCACTCTCCATCCTTTCCGCTTCTTCATGTACGTCCTCCTCAGTGCCATTTCTTCTACCATATCCCTAATCGTCTTTCAAGCCTGTCAGTTGTCCCACGGATGGCAGCTTGAGAAGTCTTCCCCGGCCCAAGTTGCTGAGTTGGCCGAACCATCTCAAATCAAAGCGGTTATTGGCGGTTAGGCGGTGGTTAGACATATTCTCCGCCATAATGGGGACGTCATATGACGAATTCAAAGCACGTCAGTTCGCCGAATGAATTATCAGAAGACTGATTAAATCTGCCATAATTTGCACGACCATTCAGAGATCATAGTTCCGTGTTATCAGAAGCCATGCAGACGCAAAGCCTTCAATGCACTTTCTTGGATTTCCACCATGTTGTTAGTTTGAGTATAATATGACGTTTTCGCCATTTTTATGAGGATCGATGGTAGGGCTAGGCTCCCGACTGTAGTTTTCAGCCATTCTCTGGTTCCTTGTTATGCCTCTGTGTTTGAGACTTCTTGGTTTATAACAAACAGTCCTCTTTCTTTTCCGTCTTTGTTTCATATTTTGCTGGAGGGTTCACAGTTGAAGGTTTCACGTGGACTTAACAATCTTTTTGCGATAAAGGATTTGTTGTGGTGTTATCGTGCCCTCTGGTTTTATGTGTGCAGAATGTAAAAGGATTTTGTGTTTGAGCTGTTTTCTTCTTTAATCTGTTGCATACCGGATGTCTGTAATGAATCATAGCGCTCTTCTCGCGTGACTCATCCACCTACTCGCCCTTTATTGCAACTCCTTGTTTTGGCGTTATGCAGACCTCACTCGTCCATGCATGCCTGGTCTGGTTTCTGAGTTGATACGATATGGTTCTGAGTTTCCCTCCGTTTGATCACCCTTCAAATCAAACCGTGACATTAATTCGGTTTCTGAGTTGATACGATATGGTTCTGAGTTTCCCTCCGTTTGATCACCCTTTAAATCAAACCGTGACATTAATTCTGATGGGCTTCGGGCTCTGCTCCTGCTAGCAATCCAGGAGTGACTTCCGAATGCTAACAATATTTTAAACATGATCATTGTACAATTTTGAAATGATAAATATCATTGTACGTTATATTGTTTATGGAATAGTGAATTTTCTCAATAGTTTGTACCAATGCGTTATTATAATTAATGTGCACCAGTGCATACAAATCCTCAAAACAAACCGCTTTATATATTATGACACACATCGTCTAGTGAGTTCAAAATAATACAATACACTAATATGTATATATTTTAATTAATTTGTTTTTACAATTTTTCAATTAATCATTTCAAAATCAAATATTTTTTAATAATAGTATTTCTTTATATTTTTGTTATTGCATTTTGATATAATGATTTCATTAATGCATTATTCAACATATTACACCTTTGTTATTTGTAACAATTTAAATCATTCACATATTAATTATTCAGGAATGCAACATTTTAAAACATTCAACAATGCAATGAAATAATAAAACCATTTTATTATATATGAATAAAAGACTCATTTTCATACAAAAGGGACAACGTAAGATCCACAATAATCAAATTGCAAACAATATGCAATTTTTACACTTGTTGGTAACATGTCCTCGTGCAATTGGGATAATATGTCGAGTACATTAAACAAAATCCCTAATTTTCAGAGACAAATATTCCAAAACATACAACTTGCAGTAAAATTCAATTATATTGATTGCCATTCATCAGTTGAAATGTTGTCTTCATTCAAGCTGCATGCATGCCTTATTTCTTCATCATTTGTAGGGGATATTGTACTTTGGTTTTTTAACATAATGTTTTCTTGATTGACTTGTTTTTTATGTTCTGTCCCTTCATATTCCATCTAAAAACATAGAAATAAACTGTAATAAATATATCTACATTTATATATATAGTAGAATATACATGATTGCATAAATAAAAAAACATACCTTAGCACCAAGTCTTTCATAAACAATAGACATTATTTTGAATCCATGCTCATGCATTCTCTCAAAATCTCCTCTATTGGCTGCATTCCATACTTCGTTTCCTGCATGTTTAATACAACATGACAAAGCACAATTGATATAATCAATATAAAGTTTTATTGTTTTTTCATTAATTATAAAACAAGGGAAGTTAGACACCATAACTACTTACAAATTGTTCTATTAAACTTTCATACTTCAATATATATTCACAACCCATACTTAACCCAATGTTTATCATTTCATGGGTTGGCTCCTTTTTGTATGTTAGCACCTACTACATGACATCCATGGAAAACTGTAATTAATTATTTAAATATAAAGATCACAACATAATGAAATCTTAAGAAAGACCAAAAACATAAACACTCACAAAGTTTGTGATCAACCATTTAATTCCTTGTCGTCCCATCTTATGTGTTGAATGGATTCTAATTTTTTTTCTTTTCTGCAACAAAACAATTGAAAAGTAATATTTCATGTCATAATTAAATTCGATGTACACAAAAAAATAAATAAATGAATACATACCTCTGATGCACATTGTAGTTGGGATGGCTCCTCTGGGGACAAAAAATTGTTCATTTATTTTACCATCTTCTTATACAATGTTTTGGACATCCCTATCGACATGTTTTGGTTTTCCCCTTGTTTGTCCCTTGGAATTTTCAAAATCTCCCTGAAAATAAAATCTTGGAATCATCAGATATAAAAATTATGTAATTAAAAAAAAATAATATCCTGGTGCATATAGTAACTTAATACGCATCGAGGTGTCACCATATTTATACACATTGGTTCATCAACCATATATATACACACTGGTACAACATAATGGTGTCGTTGCGAAATTGAAAATGTTTTACAAATTTTTGTATTCAATTAGTACCTTATGAATTAAGAAAATTACGACTTCCTAAGTAGTGTTTATTACACACCATCGACTCATGAACAAATTCAAGACATGGCGGTTTCCATATAAAAATAATAATTTTTCCATTTTAAAATAAATGGTACACTTTGTAAAAAATGTGCCCTAGTGCTTATCTAGGTAAAAAGTGCATCATATGTCATTACAAGAATTTTTTAATATTATTTCTAATTTAAATTAAGTGGTGTTGACATACAAATATGCATCGGTTCTCTTACTATGTACAAAACACATTGATAATCACAGAGATGTTTAAAAAAAAAATTGATAGTGACAGGATGGTTTGGGATCCAATGCAATGAATGCTTTCATTGCAATGGATAGGAAACACCCATATATAAATAAACAAACGTTATAAAAAAAAATTGCTTAAAAAAATTCTCCTTGTGAAATATAAAAAGAGAAAGAAAAAGATAGTGAGGAAATTAGGGCTTCCAATACTGAAGGTAACTATGAAACCGTTTTTTTTTTAGGGAATGCACTAAAAATTGATGCAGGAGCATAACCCCCCCTTAAACACAATTGAAATCTAGAACCTTCTAGAAGACATAGCGTGGCCAAGGACGACACAATTTAATCGAAATTTGGGTAAAACTGTTGGGTTTGTGTTATATTATTTGCATGGCGAGAATTTACATTGCGCAGGGGTTTGGAGGCATCGGTCCTGAATTTTTTTTCCTCGGTTTTCATGTCCATTTTTGGGCGGTCCTCAGTTTTTGTGTCCATTTATGGAAGGTTTTTCAGCACATGGTTTTTCGACGATGGTTTTCTATTTCTGGTTAAATAATTATGGTTGTTGACTAATCTGGGTCATTGGATTAGGGTTTTGGATTCCGCTCACTCCTATATGTATATTGTATTGTAAACAATGTATGTTATGAATGAATATAGAATATGTTGGTTTTCCCGGTTTGAGTTTCCTTTGGAAAAGTCTCCATGTAATGTGTGTATTTTCCATTGTATATTTTTTGTTCTTTTATTGAAAATATGTTTGCAATAAATAACTGTACAAGGTTAAAATCTACAAAAATGATAATGTTTGTTGTTATTAGTGTGAAATTGTTGTTTTTGGGAAATTAGTTAGAAGTATGGGGAGAGGATTATGGATCTACAATGACCCATGATGTTCGTATTATTCTTTATACATAAGCATGCGAGCATGGTAATGGGGAGGCTAATCGTAATGTAGATTAGGCCAAAAGGGCATCCATTAAAATGTGAATCTGGACCATAGAGACACCAAGGGCATAAACAATATGTAATAGGGTGTGCAATCAATTCTTAGATTTTAATAGTGAAGGAGGGTTTAGATACATTTTGTGTGTTGAACTATGAATGCATGGATGAACAATTTCAAGGTTCTTTGTGTTAAAATATAGAACCACCGTTGAAACAAAAAAAAACCTCAAGTATTAAATTCAACCGTTGAATGAGTTATATTCATTTCCATCTACGATGATGAACCAACCAATATATATAATGTCACTCAGGTTAAAAAAAATGTTATTATTGTTTGAGTATAGTATTATGTTCGTACAACATTGTAATATATGTCATGTTGGTTGTGAATTATTATTGATTGTTGGGTAAACAATTGATGGGATTAGAAGCATGGAGAATATCCACTGTCAATCGTGTTAGGATAGATGATGATCTGACATTAATGAATATCATGAATGAAGCCATATCTGACCATCCATTTATGTGGAATGAATGCCTGGTCTTGAATGCTGCTAAAAAGAGGAGCGAGCCATGGGATTGGATTTTGAGTGCATAGAATCATGGATCGAGGATTAGTGAATATCCTATGAACTTCACAAGGCTAGGTGATGATCAATATGTTAGATAATTGGTTTGGACAGTTGGTTTTCATTGATGCCAACCCTTGGAGATTGATTTCAACCCTTGGAGAAGTATGGAATCCCTAGAGATGTGGTTGATATTGATGGTGAGTTAGTTGTCATTGATGGAGTGGTTGATGTCAGTAGATGTGATGGGTGCATTTGATGAAGTCTACATAAATCCCCATAGGTATGGTTATGGGACCCAAAGTTGGTTGAGGAATATGAACATGAAGAATAATACAAATGTAGGTAAGACACTCATAGATGGATAGTCCTTGTTGTGTCATTTTTAGTGATAGGTGGTATGCCACGTGGTTCCACACGGTTAGGGAGATATGGGCTTGTGAAATTGGAAGCCCAAAATAATGGTAAAGAAGACCCTAAAAATTTACAAGTAAATTAATGAATGGGTAAAGTGGTTACAACAAGAAAGTCAAGAAGCCCTAAGAATAAGGAAAGAGGTTACCTAGAAAAAGTATAAATACAACTCAAGGAGTCTCTCATAAGTACACACACGCTTACATTGAATATATGTCTTGTGAGAATGTTATGGTATAATATTTTGTTCTATTAGTGAATCTGATGTGAAGTCTGAGGAAACAAAGAAAGTGCGAGGAAAGAGTAAAAGTTTCAGAGTTGCAGAGTGCTAGAGTTCTTCTGTAACCCTAATTGAGCAGGCCCTTGCGGGTCATATTGAGGGCGTCTCGTGAGGCACCCCTGTGGGTTTCCTAGGGAATGTCATGAGAGGCCCCATGTGACATAGAGTCTTAGTCCCACAAGGCTAAGAGAAATATGGTACATATGTTGGTACCAGGATGCTAAAGAATGTGACAATGTTATAGGTCAGTATTACAGTACAACAGGTCAGCTACAGGTTACATGTATTCTTATGTGATTGTATCTTATGCTTGGTGATGGTATGGTACATGCTTGAGAAGCATGTATTGTTGATGCATGGTACATATTGGTGATATTGGTATGGTACATTGATTAGTAGTACATTTTGGCTATATTGGTATATTGGTATCTGGTTTGTCTACATGGAGATGATGCTATATGCTTGAGGCTTATTCTTGGTATACTCTTGAAGAATTTGTACATGGTGTATGGTTGCCATTGATATTGATACATTTTTTAGGATTACACTTGGTAAATGACAACACATGTATGAGATACATCTCTTGGTGATGTTGGTACTTGGTTGAGGTACACCATTAATAGTACATGCTTGGTATATCCTATGGTATATGGTGTATGTCATGATTGATTGATATGGTATATGGTTGAGATACATTGTTGGTACATGGTATGGTACATGCGTTGATGTACATTTTTATGTACATGGTTCATACATGGTATGGTACAAGATTGGTACTTTGTGTGGTGTTGATGTACATGGTTGATGGTTGAGGCATATGGTACATATTATGGTGCATGGTTGATGCATGGTTTGGTACAGGTATTGGTGCATGGTTGATGCACTTGTGGTTGTACATGTTGCAGTACATAGTTGATTCTTGGTATGGTATAGGTTGATGATTTGGTACATGCTTGGTAGAGGCATGTTATGGTGATGTTTCACATCTAGTTGAGAGGTGTACTTTGTATATGATCCATGTGAGAGGATATGGTTGCATAACAGTGACAGTGACATGTTGGATAGGATGATTTTGGTAATGACAATAGGTATACATTTTTATTTTAGGGAAACATGAACGAGAAAGGAAAGGGGGTTGTATCCTCCTTACGGTTGGTGTCGGAGAACTTAGGAAGTTGAATCTTCCTTCAGGTTGGATCCTGAGAATCAGGGGGTTGTAGCCTCCTTCTGGTTGGAGTCAGAGAATTCAGGGAGTTGTATCTTCCTTCAGGTTGGTGCCTGTAAATCAGGGAGTTGGTGCCTCCTTCCAGTTGGTATTGGAGAATTGGGAAGTTGGTGCTTCCTATGAATTTATTCTGGATATATATAAGAAATCATTTCGTGGTTTTCCCCTGTTTGGGTTTCCACGTAAATTCTAATGTTGATGGATAGAAATATTCATTCTAGAGAAGAAGGATGAAAACATATGTACACAGACATGGATTTGATGTTTGGAAATCATTAGTAGATGGGTACAAACAACTTGCCACTCCTCCAACAGATAATGATGGAAATAAACTTAGTCAAAACAATTCAAGGGATAAAAATGTTATCCTGAATGGTCCAGTTTATTTAGTATATGTCAAATTTATGCATTGTGATTCTGCAAAGGAAATTTGGGACAAACTTCAGAAGAGGGAGATGTGAAAGTCAAGTTCGCCAAGCTTTAGACTTAAAGAGGTAAATTTGAAGAGTTGAAAATGAAGGAAGATGAAGACATTGCAACTTACTTTTTACGAGTTGATGAAATCATGAATCCAATTGAAGGATTGGGAGAAGAAATTGACGAATCTATGATGTTTCAAAAGGTACTAAGATCTCTTCCAATGAGATTTGATACAAAGATTTCAGCACTAGAATAAAGAGTAGATATGTGTATGATAACTATGGATGAGTTACATGGAATATTTACAGCTTATGAAATGAGAACATGACAAGAAAATCCATCCAATAAATAAGCATCCTTCAAAGCATCCAAGAAAACAAAGAAGAAGAAAAGGTATGAGTCAAAGCCAAATTGCAGTTGTAGCAATGATTTAGATGAGGATGAGGAAATAACCAACTTTGTAAGGAAGTTGAAGAAATGAACCAACAAGTAAAAATGTATGCGTCCCTTCAAAATTGTGGTAAAATTGGTCATTTTGAAAATAAGTGTCCTTATGTTAAGAAGTCAGATAGTGATGAAGAAGAAGATAACAAGAAAGAAAAGAAATATCAAAATGGAAACATGAAAGGAGATAAAAGGAAAGTCTTTAAGAAAAATATCTACTCAAAGGAAAATAGTTCTTGATCTGATTAATATGATGAAAGCGATAGTGAATCAAAGAAAGTACTCTTTATGGCCATGAAAAATAATAAAAGAACTCTTGAAAGTGAAGAAGAAGGTGAAGTAGATATTGAGGAAAAATTAATTAGTGCTTTAACTGAGCTGAAGAAAGAAAGGAAGAAAAAAAAATCATTCAAAGAAGAAAACATCTCCTTGAAAACCCAACTTGAATAAGGAAAGAGAAAGGAAGAAGTAATGTAGATCTAGTTTATAAAGAAAGAAAAAGAGTGTGGGAATTTTGAAAAGGAAATAGTGACATTGAGAGTTGAACTCAACAAGCTCATCAAGAACTTGAAAAGTTCTCAAGTATTAGAAAACATTCTCAACAGTCAAAGGCCATACAATGAAAAATATGGTCTAGGATACAACAATCTTCATTTTGAGGAAGGTTCAAGCTCCATGACAAAATAAACAAAACAAAGGATTTATGCAGAACTTATCAAAGGAAGGAATCATAGTCGAAAAGAATCAGAAATGAATGAATATAGAAGACCTTCTACATTCATGAAACAAATAATCTACAATCATGATGAAGGGATTAACAAAAGAGAAGATCATGATGAGCCAAGGAAGGATTCATAAGGACTACATAAAAAAGAACATCATTCACTCCCAGGTATGTAAATTTGCTTTATGGTCATTGTTTTAAATGTACTAACTTTGGGCATAAAGCTGTGCATTGCAGAATGTATGAAAGAAATTTTCAAGCAAGAAATGAATATGTGGCTCCACACAATATAGAATGTTACAAATGCAACTATGGATACATAGATCAAAATTGTAGAAGCATGATATGTCCCTTCATTATGGAAGACACTGATGTCAGATACATAAAGGTTTCAAAAGGAAAGAAGTAACTAGAAGAATAGGTGAATGAAGAGAAGATGAATGAAGAACTTCCAGATATTGTACTCATAGAAATTATAGTATCAAAAGATCAATATGAACTTACAAGACAAGAGGAAGATGTTAGAAACCATGAAGATGATGAAAAACAAGATGTCAAAATTTAGAGAGAAGATAAAAAAAAAGTTAGAATTCAAGAAAATTATGAATCCAAAGATGAAGAGGAAGATTATTCTTCATCATAGTAGGTAATTTTCTGAGCCACCCGACTTGGGGAATCCCAGTGAATATGAATATTGAACTGGGGGAGTCAGTGCATCAAATACTACAGATCAGAGAATCATCCTTTGAGCATGTTGAGGTATTTGTAGAGACAAATTTGGAGCAATCAGATAACGAAAGTACATAACGAAAGATTGATTAGTTGAGAAGCATTGTTCCCACACATGTATCATTTTCTAGTTACATAGGGTGAAGTTTATGATTGTATTCTAAGTATGTATTCAGGTAGATACATCTTCAGTACAGGTTTTTCCAGACATCCAGAGTTTGATTTGCAGACAGAGAAGATCAATGGACACATTTGATTCAGTTTGAAGAAACATAAATATGTGATCAATTGCATACGTTAAGCCTTCATCATAGTACAATGATAGATGGGTTAACATTGTGGATGATTGAGTAACATAGTTATGGAAAACTTATGACATATGGACAAATATGGATTTATGATATCATTGGCAGGACTAGACAGATATATGACATAGAATATTTATAGTTGGAATTAGTGAAATCAGTTGGAATCAGTTGGTCATATAAAGGAAAGAAATAAAATGCACAATAGAACATGGAAAGAGAAATAGTTAGAAGAATCTAAATCATTAGAATAAAATCATTGAACAACATGGTCAAGAGAACATGAGAAGTGAATGAAGAAATCAAGTAATGAATTCTATTTATATATGTCAGATAATTACAAGAGGAAGAACCAATGGAAAATTAGCAAGAACTGGAAAAGAGGAAAGGAAACAATTACATGTAACCTTACATTGATCTACACAACATCTTGTAGAGAAGTCAAGGAAAGATATATCATCAAGAGATTCAGAAAAAAATATCAGTAGCATGTAGACAGGGGGAGATATGAAAAATACTTGAATAATATAAGTAAAGAATATTTTTGAATGATTCTCATATGCATCCTAGTTTTACATGAGGAAGAACCATGAATATAAAAGAAAAGACTTGCATATAGGGGGAGAGAGAGAGAAAAAAAAATAGTTACCCTTTTTCCCATGATGTCAAAGGAATAGAAAGAGAAACATCAAGAGAGTAAGATTCAAGCGCATGAATTCAGAGAAGGATTATTTAGAGAAGGTACACTTTCATATGAAGTCACAAGAGAAGAGGAACATGATGAGAGAAACATGAGAAATAACAAAGGCATGGAAACAAAGAGAAAGAATAGATGCATGAAGACTGGGGGAGAAATCCCAAGGAGAGACACCCTTTCCCATTCATGTCAAAGGGGGGGAGTGAGAAACATTGATGAGGAAAACTTGTCATAGGGGGAGCATGAGTATTGGAGTATGAGTGTTGACATCTTTGTTTCCATCAATTTTGGTGTTGTCATCAATGCCAAATGGGGAGATTATTAGATAGTTAGTTTGGATGGTTGGTTTCCATTGATATCAACCCTTGGAGAAGTCCATAATCCATAGAGACATGGTTGATATTGATGGTGATTTAGTTTTCATTGATGGAGTGTTTGATGTCAACATATGTGATGGGTTCATTTTATGAAGTATACATAAATCCCCAGAGGTATGGTTATGGGACCTGAAGTTGGTTGACGAATATGGACATGAAGGACAATGCAAATGTAGGTAAGAAACTCATAGATAGATATTCATTGTCACACCATTTTTGGTGATAGGTGATACACCATGTAGTTCCTCGCAGTTAGGGAGATATGGCCTTGTGAAATTGGAATCCCTGAAGAATGGTCAAGAATCCCCTAAGAGTTACAAGTCAATTAATGAATGGGAAAAGTGGTTGTAACAAGAAAGTCAAGAATCCCTAAGAATAAGGAAAGAGGTTACCCAAAAAAAGTATAAATACACCTCAAGGAGTCTCTCATAAGTACACACACTTACATTGAATATATATCTTGTGAGAATGTTATGGTTTAATATTCTGGTCTATTGGTGAATCTGACATTAAGTATGAGGTAGTGGAGAAAGTGCGAGGAATGAGTGAAATGTTTAGAGCTGCATAGTGCTAGGGTTGTTTTGTAACCCTAATTGAGTAGGCCCCCGTGGATCAACTTGAGGGTGTTCTGTGAGGCACCCCCGTGAGTTTCCTAGGGCATGTCACGTGAGGCCCCATGTGACAGGGAGTCTTAGTCCCGCGAGGCTAAGAAAAATATGGTATAGATTTTGGTACCAAGTTGTTGAAGGCTATGATAGTGTTACAGGTCAATATTATAGTACAATAGGTCAGCTACATGTTATAGGTATTCTTATGTGATTATATCTTATTCTTGGTGATGCTATGGTACATGCTTGAGAAGCATGTCTTGTTTATGCATGGCACATCTTGATGATATTGGTATGGTACATTGGTTAGTCGTACATCTTGGTTGTATTGGTATATCGATATATGTTTTGGCTACATGGTTATGATGCTATATGCTTGAGGATTATTCTTGGTATACTCTTGAAGCATTGGCACATGGTGTATGGTTGTTAATGATATTGATACATTTTTGAGGATTCCACTTGGTATATGGCATCACATGTATGAGATATATCTCTTGGTGATGTTGGTACTTGGTTGAGGTATACCATTGATAATAATTGCTTGGTATATCCTATGGTATATGGTGTATGACATGATTGAGTGATATAATATATGGTTGAGATACATTGTTGGTACATGGTATGGTACATGTGTTGATGTAAATTGTTGATGTACATGGTTGATACATGGTATGGTACAATATCAATACTTGGTATGGTGTTGATGGTTGAAGCATATGTTACAGGTTATAGTGCATGGTTGATACATGGTTTGGTACAGGTGTTGGTGCATGGTTGATGCACTTGTTGTGGTACACAATTGATGCTTGGTGTTGGTGCAATTATTTTCATAATATATTACCAAACATAAATTATCAACCGATATTCGTAATCAATAGAGTTGATGCACTATATGTGTTGATAACAGATAGGTTCCTATGTCTGATGAGTATAGCATAAAGAAGAAAAAATCAACACCAATACTCTGTTTTACAAATTTTTAATCTATCTTCCTCACATAGCTTAAAAATCATAAAACAAAACTCATAAACTGAATCCAACAAGCATGTGATATAAAGGTTCTTGCTCAAGTAATGAATCTGTCCATTTACAGGCTCATGAAATAAAAAGATGGACCTTGAATCTGTCCCTTGTAGAAACTAAACCAATCAACAATTAACACTTTGTTTCAAACTTAGAAGAGAATACTGATAATAAAACTTCTCAAGCAAACAATCAAGAAAAAGGTTCTTTATTTCGTGACAAGTCTGTTCATTAGAGGCTTATGAATTAGAGATATGAACGTAATATATTGTTTCTTGTAGCAATCAAAAGCAGTAATCAACTTTCTGCGCACAACATTTAAAAGGAAATTATTCATAACTTAATCAATTATGGAAAAACCTCTTTGTTCCTATACAAGAAACATTAGGTGTATTAATATTCTCCATTTAATAGTCCATGTAGGGCGAATGATGGGATATCAATTGTTCCTGTATTAACACACTTGAAATTTCAAAGTAAATTACGAAAGTCTCTATAAAGAATACAATTTTAGGAATGCAAACTTTTATAAATCTCTACAACTATCTCAACACAAATTACTCTTTATGAAACCAAGTAAAATTACTCAAGATCTGGTGCACCATACTTATAAAAATTACACTAATACAATACAATTCACAATTTACTCAAAATATATAACAATTATATAGATCCAACACAATAGGTACATTTTATGAATTCATATTTTAATTCAAACAAGAAATCAAAATAACAGGTGTAAGATACACACAATTGAGTGCTGGAATAAAACAAACATGTACAAGAATATAAAGTTGAACTATATTTTACATTAAGCTTACCATATCATAATGGTGGGCCCTTCCCGATTCCAACATGGAAGCTCTAAAAAGATAACATACTAAATCATTCTAATCATACCTAGAAATTTGATAACAGATCGTTTGTATTTCTCCAAATGGTAAATCAAATCAAAAACTCATCATCTCGTACATAAAAAAAATATGTATCATTTTTTTCATTACATCCATACATATCTCTGTGTATACTATCTCCTATACAACATACCTTATAAAGAAGGTGAGTTGATACGATCCAGATCTAAGGATAAGCATCAAACTATTTTTAAAATATTATAATTGGAAATTCATATTGTATCTTTAGGAATGGACTTCATCCTCATGACATGAAGTGCATGAGTGATGAAGTCTATCGTGATATCAAAACCAATTTGGATACTTCGATCCAACTGATTTCTTGGAATATTCAACAAAAAATGCGTCCAACAACGATTTCTGGAAATAACAATTGGTACCAAAATACACACAGKCATATGGTACCAGAATAGGCATAGTTGTTTAGTATCAGAATAACTCAGTTGTACTGGTATCAGAATAGGCATAGTTGTTTGGTACTGGAACAGGGCAATACCAGATCAATTATGTTGGTACTAGATCACTGTTGTGTGGGTCTRTTGGTACTGGATCAATGTTGAGGTACTGAAATAGACTGCTTAGGAGTAAAACAATTGGGATTATACAAAATCAAGCATTTTGATCGAATTAACTCAAGAAAATTAAACAAAATATGCCTCAATCATACGTTACCTCTCTATGCACATGAACAAGGTCATTAATTGTATCTATGGAGGTAACAATCAATTTTATACTCATAACATAGGTAAAATAGGCTCGGATAGGGGGTAATAGAGGGTATTAGAAGTGTCAAAATGGAGACTCAACATTTGGTATGGTACATGTTGATAGGTTGGTACATGCTTGGTAGGGGCATGTGTTGATGATGTTGGACATCTAGTTGAGATATGTCCTTGGTATATGATCCATGTGAGAGGATCTGGTTGAGTATTGATGAAAATGACGGGTTGGATAGGTTGATGTGACAAGTTGATAGTGACATGTTGGATATAGTGACAGTTTGACATTGACATGTTGTATACAATGACAAATTGACAGGTTACAGGTTGATGTGATGATGACAATGACAGTGGCAGTGATAGTGGTAGTGACAGTGGCATTGGCAATGGAAATGATTGTGGTAGTGAGTTGGTCTACATTTAAAGTTCAAGGCGACATGATGGGGAAAGGAAAGAGGGTTATAGCCTCCTTCCAGTTGGTGCTGGAGAACTTGTGGAGTTGAGCTTCCTTTAGGTTGGATCCTGAGAATCAAGGGGTTTTACCCTCCTTCTGGTTGGTGCTAGATAATTCAGGGAGTTTTAGCTTCCTTCAGGTTGGCGCCTGTAAATTAGGGGGTTGGTGCCTCCTAGTTGGTGATAGAGAATTGGGAAGTTGGTGCTTCCTATGAATGTATTCTTGATATATATATATATATATATATATATAGAAGAAAGCATTCCATGGGTTTCTCCCCTTTGGGTTTCCACGTAAATTTTGGTGTACTGTGTATTTGATGTGATGTTGTTGATGTGATGTTGCTTATGTTTATATTATATTGATATACTAATGATATATTGATGATATACTGCTGATAAAATTGACATATATATGTTGTGGTTAAAAGTGTTAAAAGTGCTCATATTAATTCACCCCCCCTCTTAGTATTCCAACACAGTCTATCAATGAAATATCAAGTTTATTATCAGAGGGATTGAGGAGATTCATTGCTGATATGGACTCGTTTCAGTCCATTTCATGGGCCTATAATCCACGGTTCTGAGGATCAATATCGTAGAAAATTTGATTCGAAGGACGCTCAAAATTGGTCTTCATCAAGTGTGTTGGGCTTCAAAAATTCACTCTTTTGTCACCATTTTTGCATAACTCTTAGCCATTTCTCATATGACAAAATCCTCATTTTTTCCATAATAAACCCTTATTTTATCCCATCCTTGATATTAGATAGTATTAGAGGTAAAAGTCTAAATATTTAACTTATTTTGGTTATTTTTATGTAATATAGTTTAATTCATTGTTATTTTAAAGTAAGCTGCAAAATCTTTTGATTTTGCAGCTACTGAATTCCTGTAAGCACTAACGACTTTCTGCAACAGATTTTTTTAAACTCAAGGTTTGGGCTTCTTCCAAAATGAATCCAAAGTTATACCAGGTGCTGAATCTACAACTCCAACTTACCCACCTGTCAAATCAACGCGAGAACCCTCCAAGATGTTAGGAAGCAAAAGTAAAAGTTGTGGTCAACATGATTATGTGGAAACAATGTGGCATAGGTGCACAAGCCCATAGAATCCATCAAGATATCGATCTTAGGAACAAAATCATATGGATAAATTCATGCATCATGTCATGAATTTCTCCATGAAATTTGTTGATATTTGATATTAACCATATCATTATAAATCTTAAACACATATACAATTGCAAGTTTAATTGATCACGTTCCTATGAAATCAGATCTGAAACAATCTTGATTCATTTTGTATAAATTCAGACTTATAACACTACAGAAGGAATCATGGAAATCATACGATATTGTACTTTTGACTTTGATCTAATACAAGTGTTGCTGGTTTTCATTGCGCCAATTATATGTTTGAGTAAATCGCAGTTTGTATATGCATATGACTCAACCAGTAACATACAAGTACTTAGGAGGCCCCCCTGTGACTAAGTTCGTTACTTTATTTCTCTGTTACTCTATTTTCAAATTATGAGATTCTACTTTTAGTTKTCCTTTTATTTTCTGCAATTGAATCTTGTTTCATTTACAATGTTGATTTCGATACAACAGTTATTGAGTACCTTTGAATTTGGTGAGAAGAGATAATAAGTAATATTTGTAGTTTGTGGATTCAATTGACAAAATCCATAAATATTTTGATCAAAGAATTAAACGAACTGTTAAGCACTGACACCGACCACACTAAGAGGGGGGGGAATCAGTGTAGGGATATTTTTACACTTTTCCCTTCAAAAAAATACTTAGTTAGCAATCATCAATTAATCATCACTTATTACTGTCATTTATAACTAGTTAGATGTGAACATATACCAACAACATATATCATCTATAATTCATCACCACAAGGAACACAAAGAACACAAGATGTATGTACAATTTTTCTTTTATTACGGACTACAATCCTTGGTTATCAACAACAACTGAATAAAGTTACAACTCCACAAGAGCACCAACTCTATAATGCAAGACTCAACTTACACTACTCAACACCAAATGAGAAGAGGAATCAATCCTCAATAGATACCAATATTTCAACAGGTCCGCGATCTATCAATAGTGAAGCACGCGTATGTACATGCCCTACTAGTAGTACAACTCACATATGTGCGTGGCCTGTTTGTACTACAAACTGCGTATTCCTTCTAAAAAATTAGGGTTTTCTCTTGATGAAAAACTCAGATCCTCTGCAGCCTTCAGTCACATCCACTTTTGTCTTTCACTGTCCAATATGAACCATAACCAATTAAAACACATCTATGCTCTCCAAAAACTTACTCAATATCCTCAACCATATAATATGAATGCTACTTAATGATGTATAAGCAACCAATATACTATGGAAATCATATCAGTATTGAACCATAAGAGCATTGCTCACTCTATCAATCAACCAACATACCCATACCACAACAGCCATGCCAAGAATGCCTTAAGCATTCATCATACAATAAGAAAAATATCCATCAAGACAACTATGTAACCATACCAGAACTTTTATAGCAGATCTGAGCCCATAGAATGAAGATATTGAACTTGCTTCAGACTTCAAGATCCTAGAATAATATTACACTCAAGTCTTCATGACTTCCTCCAACTATAGGCACTCTTCCTTCCTTCAACCTGTGTGTATACACGTTCTACCTCATTGTAGCCTGTGTATGTACGTGCCATCTCCCATTGTTGCTCGCGTGCTCCTTCAGAAAATAGGGTTTTTGAACTTTTGAAACTTTCGTCGTCATGATCTCAGACTTACTGAAACTTTGATGCATCCATGAGATACTCCAGTCAATCTCTCTCTCAGAATAGATCTTTAATATATGCTCAAGAGTTGATCTTACAAGAGACCCCTTGCCTCTTATTTATACTCTCCAAGTAGCTTCCTTAGAAGCAACTTCTAGGTCATTTTGTCCACATAGCCACTTTGTCCACATAGTCACTTATGTCCAACTTTGCCCAATTTTCCACTTGTTCATATATCCAATAGCCACTTGACCACTTAACCCTCTTTCCTTATTTTAGGGTTAACCTTCTCATAACTACTTTCCATAATTAAAAAAAATTCCATTTACTTTATTATTTAAATAATCCTCTTTGACTTTATCACTTCACTTTATTATTTAAATAATTTCTTATTTGTAAGAAATTTGACTTCTTTGACCTTTTGGGGCTTCTAGCCATTATATKAGGGTCCTCCAACTTCGTAAGGCCATAACTCTCATACCGTAAGGAGTTATGTGACGTTCCACATACCACTGGAAATGGCATAACAAGCAYTATCCATCTAGGAAATTTTTACTGACAAATTCATTGATCTTCATCTCATTATTCCACAATTAATCATGGGTTCTCTAGCCATACTTCTAGGATAACTCAACCACAAAGCATCTTYCCATGAGGGATTTCACCATAAGGGGGCCCATTTGGAGTTCATCCATTTGTACTATCAATGAAAACACATTGATCCATATTCATCTATGCATAATATATCAATGACTTCACTTGACATCAATAAATGAAAATACATACTACATCAACATACTATGACAAGACATTGTTCCTTTGAAATCAATCAATCCTTTGACATAAATCATTTGACATCAATGACAACATGATCCAATAGGCCCCCTGTGACTAAGTTTGTTACTTTATTTCTTTGTTACTCTATTTTCAAATTATGAGATTCTACTTTTAGTTGTCCTTTTATTTTCTGCAATTGAATCTTGTTTCATTTACAATGTTGATTTCGATACAACAATTATTGAGTACCTTTGAATTTGGTGAGAAAAGCTAATAAGTAATATTTGTAGTTTGTGGAGACAATTGACAAAATCCATAAAGCTTTTGATCAAATAATTAAACGAACTATTAATCACTGTTGTGAGTGAACAACACTAACATCAAATTTTAATTTATTAGTTTAGTTCCTTTTAATTTGGCACCGTTGTCGAGGAAATATACATAGAAAATTGGTTTCCTATTCAAAACAAAAAAAATCATGTTAGTTAGAATGCATGAATAGACCTAGAGATACTAGAGGTATATTTATAGGTAGGTTAAGTAGAACTGTTAATCCAAGAGCTCCTTCTATTTGATCTTGTGGTGCAGTAAGAGCCACACCATATACTAATAGATCTGTAGGTAGAACCATTAGAGGAGGACCATTGAGAAGAACACCAACATTTGAGGTAAAAGGAAAAGATAAAGAGGAGGAACATATTGTTTTTCAACTAACTCAAGAGCCATGACTCTTTCATCTACTGAAGGACAAGAATTATTCCAAAGTCACCTTCAAATAATGAAAATTTTGATCCGCTACGAGATTCCAAGTGAAAGAATTCTTTTTAAGGAGAGAAATGAGAGGGGCTGCAATCTTTTGATAGTCTTGGGGCAAGGCCAATCATGCATCTCTCCAATCTTTTTAGGATCCACCCATACACTATATTGGTCAAAAATATGACCTAAGTACTCTACTTATAAGGCACCAAAGGCACATTTAGAGTGTTTGAGGAAACTTTGGTGTTGAGAGAGTAGATGGAGAATTTGATCCACATGGGAAAGATGTGATTGCCAAGTTTTTCTATAGATGAGAATATCATCAAAGAAAATTAAGACATAATGACAGAGAAAAGGACGAAAGACACGATTCATGAGGATTTGGAAGGTGGAAGGGGGATTACATAGGCCAAAGGGCATGACCAAAAAATCATAGTGACCCTCATGAGTGCGAAAGGAATTATTGGGTATGTCAGCTTCTTGCATACATATCTGGTGGTAGCCAGAACACAAATCAATTTTAGTGAAGTATTGAGCATCACTTAGCTCATCCAAGAGATCATCAATGAAAGGAATGGAAAACTTGTCCTTGATGGTGAGTTTATCAAGGGCACAAAATTTAGGACACATACGCCAAGTACCTTCTTTCTTAAGTACCATGACCATAGGGGAAGAATAAGGGTTGGTACTGGGGCGGATAACATCCACTTGGAGCAATTCCTACACTATTTTCTCAATTTGATTCTTTTGGGAAAAGGGATGACGATAAGGGAGAAAAATGGGAGGAATACCAATAGGAACAAGGGGATTGGAATAATCATGAACACCACAAGAAGGAGGAAGTCCCTGAGGAGTGAAAAAAAATCTTGATGTGTGGAAAAGATAGCTTGGATATCAGGATGCACAAAGGTTGTCTCAATGAATTGAATAGAACGGAGTTGAAAAATAATACCTAAGTGGCCTTTCTTGAGGAGATCTTCCATGCGATGAGAACTAATGATCTCATGAGAACCAACTATGAGACCTTGGAATTGATACCTTTTTCCTTCCTATTGGAATTGCATGGTTAGTTCCTTAAAATACATAAGAATGGGACCCGAAGTGTGTAACCATTCAACACCTAGCACAATTTCACAACCACCCTTGTCAATGGAAAACATATGATATTTAAAGTGGTAATGTCCAATTTGAAGACATACATTTTCACAATACCCACCACATTTCATGGACCCACCATTGGCTATCATAATTTGAAAATTATTGACAACACGAATATAGCAATTGGTTTCATGGGAAATGCGACGATGAATAAAATTATGAATGCTACCACTATCAACAAGGATGATGACCTTCTTGTGCTTAATATAGCCAATGAGCTTGAGGGTTTGTGGGGAAGAGAAGCCAGTGAGGGCATGAAAGGAAATAAGTGGGTCAACTTCAGGTGGGTCAGTAGGATCCTAGGTAGCATCAAGAAGGGAGGACTCGTCAACAAGGGGAACTCGCACATCATCTTCAAGAACATCTTCGGAAATGGCCATAAAGTGTTTGTGTTCCTTACACTTGTGCCCCCAAAAATATTTTTCATTGCAATTATAGAAAAGAACCTTTAGTTGGCATTCATCCATTTCAACCCTAGTTAGTTTCTGGACCTTGAGGGGAATGACAAGGGGGTTAGGATTAGTGGGTTGAGGGCGAGGAACGAAAGAGGGTTTTTTTTTCTAGGAAAAAACAACTTGTTGGGCCTCTTTAGCATGTGTAGTAGCTTCCAACCAAGTCTGAGGGCAGGCTATGAGA
>SNQJ01S0021055.1:0-22440 GCA_010110895.2 Picea sitchensis | reverse complement strand
GAACAAAGGGAAGAAAGACAGAGACAGTTGAGAAACTGAATCTGATCTAGTTTTCCTTGTTTCTTTGTTTTAAAAGCATTATCATATTTGGATGCCTAGACGGTGTGTTTTATAGCCTTAAAACACAAACTCTGGAACAACAGGTGGGACCACAAAAAATGATTTATAAGTGATAGGTACAATGATGATCAGTGCGAGAAGGGAAATATAATGGAATAAGAGGTAAAATAGGGAAACTGGGAAGGGGTCAGGTCCACTGAAACAAAAAGGATTAAAAATGAAGGGTATGACTGTGATCAGGGAGAAAAGGAGAATCCAATGGAATAGGTCCCAAATAAGTGTGTCGACAAAACCACTATAATCTCTTTTTTTAAACTCCTGTGAAGTTATACTCTGGCCTAAAGAATATTGTAGTGACGAAATGCCCAAATGCTTAAGATGAAGAAATGTGTAGTAATTTCACAACCCGAATGAAAAAGACAAAATTGCGCGGAAATATATATTTTCTATTGTATTTTTGTTTCTGTCCCAAGGGTTAGGGTATTCGAGGGTTCTACAGACAAGGGTTTTCCCTGTGGTATAACTCTTTCATATACATTCGGGGTCCAACAATAGTAATCGACCCAATATCTCAGGGCACCAACTAGGGAGGCCAGACCATGCCCTTAGAGGTACTACCCAACTACACAGGTACTAGAGAGTATCTTCCCGAGTGTTGTTCTTGGTGGAACTATAGCAATCAGGTGGCTAATCAGTTTATCTCTTGAGGGATTCAGGAGATGTAGGCCTATCTGTATATAGGTGTTGTCTGATGCACTACCACTCAAAGGGGTAACACTAGGGGTTACAAGGGTGGCCAACATATGTGCGCTTGAGTACCAATTTTATTTCCTACATGTATAAATCCCCAACCATAGGTTTATGCATGTAACGATAGATCTATGTAGCTTTAAGATGCAGGAATACGTCTCTACCCTGAAAACAATTAACCCACAATTTTCTATTGAGGAAGGTGCTTTGATACCACTTGTAGTATTCCAGATATAAAATAGTATTCAAAACATAAATAATTAGCTAGAAATGGTAGAGAAACAATGATATAACCAGAAAAATACCACAATAATAACATAATAATACCATAATAACACTAGAAAGAGCACTTTGATTACTGAGAGCAATGTTCACTTGCCTCTTCGAGGGGGAAACTTACTATTGGCACAGGGGCAGACCCAGGGTTCAATGCTACAACAACACACCAACAAAACCCTAACTACCGACCCTTTCGACAACACCTGCGAAGTAGATGAAGTCTCACCCAAGGTAGAGGCAGGGGTGGTTGTAGGACTCAGCTGTCTGCAACCTTAGCTGGGGCACAGATATGTGATTCTAACACTTAACAAAGCACTTAGCAGTAAACATTCATCAACATTCAATTCTAATCTGGATTATTTTCGATACGAAATGAGAGCGGAGATATAACACAAAAATATTCAGAGATATTGCAAGAGAGACAAAAATATAACATAGATATAGTGGAAATATCACAAGAGTCACATATATACAATAATACACAATTTCTATTAACGAAATAAATGTACAGAGATTGTAAAATACAGAGTGAAAGACTCGCTAGAATGGTGGTAGCTTATCTCTGAGAAGAGATGTGATGGCTACTCACATCCATGAGAAGATGATTATTACAATGAGGCTCCAAGTTCCTTTTTAACAAAAGTAAGATCCAAAACCCTAACCCCAAAAGATGAAAAGCCAAAAGGTTTGTGGGCCCCGATGGGGGTAGTTGATATGTCAACTTCCCAGGGGTGCAACTTTTGCATACGATCTCTGTTTGGGGCGCTCAATAGATCGTTGGAAATATCTATCCGAGAACTACAACTTTTGGGTGAGAAACATCGATCTATGATCCATGTTGCTCCCCGTTTTCTCAAAATACATCATTTAGGGCCTCAAAATGGCCTCGGAAATTAAAACCTGCTAAAAATAGTAAATGACCAAAATTGCCAGAAACATGTTTTGGGACAGTTGAAGAAGGTGGGTGGCCACCGATATCCACCTGGATCAATCCTCCCTCCTTAGGAAGCAATGGTCTCCATTGCATTGAGTTCCCGGGGGAGAGAGGAAAGCGATTGCTGAATCTAAATCTTGGTGAGTTGCTTGCCTTGTTGGAACCGTCGCGCTTCCTGATTTGTTGAAGGTCGTCACGAACCTGTGGCTGGAAGGGTTGGACCTTTTTAACCAGTCTGGCTACATGAGATGACTATGTGCAGAAGGAATCTTTGTGCTTTGCTGCAACCTTGTCGACCTGCTTCTGGTGGATAGAAGGTGCTTGGGTCGAGGCTGTAGTGGTTTCAGTATCCTTTTGTTCCCCTTTCGAACAAATTGTGGAGAAGATGAATTTTGTAGTATGAGATACTACCTTGTGGCACTGTTTAGGTGGGGTAGTAGTTGGAACTACCTCTGGTATCCTGTAGAGATGACCCCCAGAGTAATAATGACACTATGGGGTCGAGACTCATAGATAGCATGGCGTTTCCACATATATGGATGGCCCAAGAGAACATCACAGACATCCATAGGGGCAACATCACATAATACCTCATCCTTGAAGGGTTGGATGCCATATGACAATCAACACTAATGGCTGACACGAAGATCTCGTCTTTGGCGAAGCCACCTGATGTTGTATGGTTGCGGGTGTGGTGTTGTTGACAATCCCAACTGGTTGATGACCTCTGCTGAGATGAGGTTCTTCTGTCTTCCGATATCAACAATAAAATGCAGCAGGGTCCCCTTCACCCACATTTGTGAATGAAAAAGGTGCTCCCCCTCTTTTGGATCTGTTGGTTCTTCTGGTTGAATTGTTGCGATCACAACAATAGTAGTGGGGTCTGCGTCGATGATCTGTCTTTTACCAGTATTTTCATGATCAGATTCTAAATCAAGGTTCGGCTCCTTGTCTTTGATCTCAGCTACCAATGACTGTTTTGAGAGACATTCATCGGTGTTGTGCAAGGGGATTTTGTGGAAATCGCACCATTTTCCGGTGTCCTTGTTTGTCTTCCCATGACCCTTCTTTTTTTATGACTTGGATTGGTTTTCAGGAGACTGTTTGTTAGGTATATCTTTGTCATACTTTGGTTGTTGTGGATTTGTAGACCCAAACTCCCATTTGTTCTGGTGCTTAAATTTCTACTCGATTTTAACAACATATCAATAGACAGCACCGAGTGATGAGATGTCCAGAAAATCTATTTCAGTCTGGATGTATCTGTTTAGAGCCCCATGGTATTTTAGAACCAAATGTCACTCGGAGTCTTTGATATCCAGCTTGGTGTGCAAGGTATGGAAGGTATTGGTGAACTCCGAAACTTCTTGGCACCTCTCTTGTTGCAGTGTGGTCCATCTCATGTATTGGTCCTCATAGTTTCCAACAGGGTAATATTGTTCCTTTACCGCATCCATAAAAAAATCCCAAGTGGGCTCGGCCCCATATATTCTAGACTCCTCTGTGGAAATCTACTCCTAGTAAGTTTCCCACCAATGTTTGACATTGGGGAGATCCTTAAGGAGTGCGAAGGTGATCTTTTCCTTGTTGGAAAAATTATGAACAGAGAAATAACCTTCTAGCAGATTTAACCATTTATCTAGGGCATCTGCATCTATTTGACCTTCATATACAAGAATATCAAAATTAACCTGTACCTTGAAAGGTGAGGTGCCTCCAAAGTGGTCGCTTGATGAAGATGCACCTGATGCTATCAGGAGGCGTTGAAGGATGTGGGAAAAATTCTCCATCATTTTGTCCCTTTGTCGCGTGAGAGCTTTCTCAAGCAACAGACTGATAGGATCGTCTGCTCCATCGTTTTTATTTTGTTTCGCCATTGAGGGTTTCTTGGCTATGTGAGAGAGATTTTCCTCAAGAGAGACAAGCTCGAGACCCAACTTGCTATACTCAGACCATGTCGGGGACATGCACTGAAAACGATCAAGAGCAACCTGCTCTGATACCACTGATCCAGATTATTTTCGGTACGAAATGAGAGCGGAGATATAACACAGAAATATTCAGAGATATTGCAAGAGAGACAACAATATAATAGAGATATAGCGGAAATATCACAAGAGTAATAGATATACAATAATGCACGATTTCTATTAACGAAATAAATGTACAAAGACTATAAAATACAGAGTGAAAGACTCCCTAGAATGGTGGTAGCTTATCTCTGAGAAGAGATGTGATGGCTACTCGCATCCATGAGAAGATGATTATTACAATGAGGTTCCAAGGGCCTTTTTAACAAAAGTAAAATCCAAAACCCTAACCCCATAAGATGAAAATCCAAAAGGTTTGTGGGCCCCGATAGGGGGTAGTTGATACGTCAACTTCCCAGGGGTGTAACTTTTGCATACGATCTCCGTTTGGGGCGCTCAATAGCTCATTGGAAATATCTATCCGAGAACTACAAATTTGGGGTTAGAATTATTGATCTACAGTCCATGTTGCTCCCCATTTTCTCAAAAAACATCGTTTAGGGCCTCAAAATGACCCGAGAAGTTAAAAACTGCTAAAAATAGTAAATTACCAAAATTGCCAGAAACATGTTTTGGGCCAGTTGGAGAAGGTGGGTGGCCACCGATATCCACCTGGATCAAATTATTAGTAACAACATAGACAAACCCTAATTACAGATCATCACAGTATTCAACTAGATCCACATCTAATAACACTTATCATAAAAGGAACATATTAGATATAACATATTTAGGAACTAAGAATACTCACATAGGTCATATCTAACATTCATTCTCTTTTATAAGCACAAAGAAACATCAGTTCTATCTAAAATTCATCTATATCATAGAAAGTTACACATAAACACACCAACGCATTGCACAAAGCAGAGCAACACAACATATACGTGGTTCACCCCCCCTGGGGCTACATCCACCAACTCTTCTTCTCTTCTATTATCTTTTGTTAATCAGTTACATGCATAGAGCCTAAAAAACCCTACTCTGCATAGGACAAGAGATCTGCGCATTTCGCTAGATCCTCCTTCCCTGAGCTAGGTTACAACACTAAGTCTTCTACAGTCACTTGCACTCAGCTCTGTAAGATTCAGACACTATGCACATAGCACTTACAATCCTTCGATCACATAGATCGATCACTAACACTTATCACATTGGCCTAACATCACATATATTCCCGTCCTTAAATTGCCTAGAAATCTATTTATACTTTAAAAAATAGTCTTAAACATGGTTAAACTCATGGGCCAACATCCCATACAGATTACATAATCCCAAACCCCAAAAAGGACCCAAAAAGGGGTTGAGATCCTGCAATATCTGCTTTGTCTTGCGCTCCTCCTTCGATAGGATGTCAAAGTCCCAAAATAGGTCAAACTTGACCAAGGATCTCCCAAAACTTGGTCAAGGGCCAACAGGCCCCCAACACTCACTTATGACTTGTCCCAAGTCACTCTGATCTGGGTAGTTCTGCTTCGAAATCCTCAAGCTTGGTTCGAGCTTCTTTGACTTGTTATTGTGCCATGACCTCTTGTTCAGCGAACTCTTGGATGAATGCCTCATTCACAGGTCCTTTTAGGCACTGTTCTACTACAACAACAACTTTCTCCAGTTATGCTCCTGAACCTTCGATCTCTCTGAACAGTTCGTAAGCCTCATCTTGTATAGGATGGAGTCTTTGAGTCACTTCCATGACTTTTCTCTGAACAGTGTGAACCTGCTTCAGGGTAGTGCATTGCTCCTCGGATCGTTTCATTCTTTCCACAACTGACAGGGGCTTCAACTGCGCCTGTATTTTCTCTGCTTGTTTCTTCACCTCCTTGTTTCTCTATGATTTCCAGTGAATCATCGTTTAGAGATGCTATTATGAAGTCAAAGTCATCATGAGTAAGTGTATTCTGCATCTTGATAAAGGTGGCTCTTGATTTCTTTCGAGAATAAGGTTTCGGGGGAGAAACCTTCCTCTTCTTCAAGGGGTTAGCCTCATCTCTAGGCGGTGTTACTTTGCCTTTATTTGGTTTAGCTTCTTTGTCCTTCATCTCTTATACATCACCATCACCTCCTCTATTAGGTGATGTGGAAGCAGTCTTCCCTGAGGCGCTGCTTAAATCTTGGACCTCTTCAATCTTCTGTCTTCTGTTGATTCTAGGTGTGTCATATTCTTTGTGAATGGTCTCCAGGCTTTCCAGTTCAAGATCAGACATCTCTGCAGGGTCAGCAGGAATAAGGAGGTTTATGGACTAGTCCTTAGTGATATCCTCCAGGTCCTCTTCTGTAAGTTTATAATACGACTGGAATTGTTCCTTGTCTTCATCGGCTCGCACTGTAATGTAAATGAAATGTCGATCTTCGCTAAACTTCATTAGTGTTCGAAACCTCTGTAAGGTGTTTGGAGTCATGTGAGGCTCAACTTCGATGGCTCTCTTTAGATGAAGGCAATAGGTATGAAAAACAATGTTCGACTGCCACTCTTTGTTCATATCACTCAAATACCAAAGGGTAGCGAACTTTGTGGAAAGCGGATCAAATGGTTCAATATCCAGGAAGGTTGCACCTTCTGGCATTTCCCAGGAAAAAAAGGTGATGATGATCAAGAGCCAGCTGAAATGAAACTCATAGACATGATCCTGTGATTCGCGGCAGTCTAGTTCAAGCTGGTTGACTAGGTACTTCGCCCAGTTCATCTGTAATCCCTCTACACACTTCCTCGCGAGGTCGACAACAAAGCCCGTGACCTGTGTGGGTCAGTTCTTTCATACCAAATTTTGAGCTATTAACTGAAATGCTAGGCACAATGTGCCATTTTATATGGAGGCTACCTTGTAGCCTCATGTCCCCTTCTCAACATCACCGTATGTGTCCTTAATCTTCTATGCTAGCGCACGATCTGTGGCCTTCCCCGGGTAGAACTCCTGCGGGTTAGGTCCTTGCATACTCAACCCTATGATCCTATAGATTAGCATTGGATTGACTTTAATATTATGGTGTAGCCATAAATAGACACCATGGTAACACGATAGCACCAGCTTGACATAGGCGTTGAATTCCTGGTGTCTTCCGAAGTGTGGGATTTTCATCACATTTAACAAGGTGGACTGCGCGAGGTTCATCATCCATGACTGAGGGATGATCTTTGATTTCTTTCCCTTTTTCCTGGTTAGGTATTTGTATGGGGCGAGCATGCTGTAGTTTTTGTGATCTCCAAGGTTGAAGTCACTAAACTTCAATGCTATGATATTATCCTGATGTGCGAAAACTACGCGTATCCCCTTTGAGAGGTACGCAGTGACCATGGTGTACTCGAAATATCTCGGTACACTATCATGACTTATAGCGTCGGATAGAGGCGAGATATCGTCGAGTAGTATAGATGGGATCAACTTCACATTGGCTAGGTCATCTCTGTGTTTGGTTCTCTTTTCTGTTGACGATCAGGATGATCCGGCTCAGCGAGCAGTCAACGGAGAGGCTTGTAGTCCTCTCGTTGATGACGCTTGTATACCTGCAGACATCGACATTTCTCGTTCAGTCATAAGGTCGATGAGAACTTCCTCGACAATTTTCTCTGTCGTGCTGAACTCGTTCGACATACGTGCTCGGTTTTGAAAGTCCCAGGTTCGAAGAGTAATCGCTCAATGCAGTGGGATATATGGAAAAAGCGCGATGATCACTAGGTGAGAATAAACTAATTTGTGGGCCCAAGTTCACGGTTAGAAAAAAGTGTTCTTGGTGCATGGTGCGACGAGATAAATAGATACTTGGTAACATATATCTTGCAATGGGTAAGAAGCCTTCATTAACTCAGTTATGTCTGTTAGGGCGTTGTCCCAACGGTCTGGTTGAAAGTTGTCTAACCATTAATGCTTTACTTCCCGTTCGGGGCGTCAGTCAAATGATTATACTGTCACTAATGACTATATTGCTTCACCATGGAAAAGTGCCATGTGACACTGTTCTGGTATTCCGACGAAGCTCCAATTTTGTAAATTTTCCTTCTGCAAAGTTCCCTCGGAAACATTTTGTAACTTTTCAATATTATCTCTCTTCTTACTTAGTTTTATAGCCTTCTTTTCGGTGAGATTCATCTCATAATTCCTTTTTCCATTCTAATCCTTATCTTCTTTTGGCATAGTAACTTCGCGTTGGTGGGATTCCTTCATAGAAATCAAGGGTAATACTTCATCTGTTCCTGGAATAGGTATTGCAATCTTCTATGGGTCTTTGTTGGCACATATTTGATCATACCAGGGTTCTTCTTAGGTTACCAACAAAAGGTACTATGTAGTCTAGAGTGTTGGCATTTTCATCTCCTCCGAAGAGAGGAAGCCTCACTTGAAGCGTTGTTGAGACAAAAAGATAGGGAAGGGTAAGGAAAATACCAAAGAGAATCCATAGATCATCCATAAATCATTCATGTTCTTGCGCAAGAGCAACATCAGATCTGAAACATCTAACCGCAAGAATTGAACCAACTTACGTTATGAACAATGGTTTAAGAATAGAACCATCAAACATAACTCATAAACCATAAAGGAGCAATGTAATTCACAAGTAAACATACAAAGACACATCCTATTTTGAAAATTTGGTTCTCCTTTATCATATTATCTCTGAGATCTTTCTTGCATTACAGACTCACAATTACATGGAGATATTCAGTACTGACTCTTGGGTCTAGGTCTCAGCCATAGAGTTCGAATTCCCCAACTGATAGGTCTCGTTTATTACAGACTCTCCTCTTCTCAACTTACAACAGGTAGCAACAACTAATCCCAAAACCTTGGGATAATCTGATAGATGTGACTCAACCCAACTCTACTCAGCTCATGAATGAGTGAACCAACGAACTGAATGAACGACAAAAACATCAACCCAACCTAACCAACCCTTTTACAATTATATTCAGTCCTATATATAGTTGGGTTATGTTTTCCTATTCGGCTTGCTCGCCTTCTTGTTCTGTTGCAACTATTTGTTACTTAGGTGGTGTTGCACTAGCATCCACAACTACTTTCTATTATTCTTCCTTCCAGCCTATGATGAAGTTTGCACGACTCATGCAAAACTTGCGCAATTCTTTCTCAAAAACAAAGGGCCCAATAGGCTCTGACCACAATCCTAGTTGACTCGTCCTCGAGTCAAGAACTTGGTTCCTTCACGTTCTCTAGGAGAAACTGTTGCTTTCTCTTATCCGAATTTTCCTCTTCTTTGAGCTCTCATGTTTATGCCTTTTCTTCCTTTACCTCCTCAAATGAAAGGCCCAATTCTGGAACCAACTGTAATGCTCTGTGCTTTACTCCATGAAAGATTTCAACTTTATCCTGCCATTTTCGGGCGAGAAGTGATGCTTCCGCTAGGAACTGTTGGGTCATCTCTTTGTTGTACTGCTTTGGCTTGGCTACAACCAATGAGTTCCATTCAGAGTCGGCTATTGCGTCGACCTGGTACATTTGCACATAGGCGGTTTGAATTACTGGTCAAAAATCACACAACTCTTTCTTGGCTATCGATTGTGCTTAATGGAGTGAATTTAGTTCGTTGTTGGCCTATTGTATTTGATCGAAATTTTGTTGCTGCTCTATGGGGTCCATTGTGTGTGCTTCCTCATTCAACACGTGGATCTTTGTGTGTGCTTCCTCCAAAATCTGATTTCATCGAGCGATGATGCCCATCCAATCACTGACTTCCTTGAAGATTATGGTGCAGTCCGTTGTCTTCTTATGTAGTTTCTCTTGGGCATTGTTACCTTGCAGTAATATCCTCTACATTTGTTCCTGTAGTTGTTGAGGCTGTTTTTTTGCTTCTTGCTGGACTTGTTGTATCTTTTCTTGTATCTGCTCCGTGTGTGTAGCGAGTTGTGTCCATGCCTCTTGTAACAACTCGATCTGTTTTTCTAGTTCTCTTATTTCACTGGCTTCAGTTAGGTTAGGTGCAACCTTCCGAATCTCCTTCCAGGCTTTTGCAAGTTTTTCCCGCACTTTTTCCAGTTTGTGCTGGGCTAGGATTCTATCACGTTTTTCCTTCGTTCTACATGTTTGTGCATATAGTTGTTCTTTCTTGGCGAGGTCAACTGAGTTCTCGATGTCCTAGAGCCTTTTCTCTAGTTGGTCTGTGGAGGCTCTGATTAGTCCGAACAACTATGATGTTGGCCACTGTACCAGGTATGTAGATGATGGAGCTACATCAGTCGGTACTCACCATTGTAGTGGGAGTCCACTACCCGTTGAATGGTCTGAGCGAGTTTCTACCTCGTCCTTTATTGGTGGTGCTGGTGCAATCCTCAATCTTAGGTTTGTCGGTAAGAGCGTCAGAACTTCCATTCTGGTTATGCAGAGCTGCATCAATTCTGCACATTGTTGGGGGTTCTAGATAACTTGCACCATATATGCTTGCATGGTGGTCGTACTTGGATCCGTTGTTGATTCTGGCTCATTGTGAACATCTGGTATCTCTGTATCTTTCGGTTCTTATGCATGATGCGTCGTGATTTATGGAACATCCTCACCCTTGGGTGGTGAGGGGATTTGCGGGTTATGGTTGAGTTCTATCTCTTCTCTGTTATAGGTGGCTTCTTCCTTTGTTGAAGACTCAAGTTGCTATTCCTGAAGGTTCGGATTTAGGACATCCATCATCATGGTCTACTCTAATTCTTTAGGGTCAGGGTCGAGAATTTCTGAAATGGGCTTGGGGTATTCTCTATTTTTCTATGGGGGTTGTCGCTCCTCTATCTCTGGGTGGTTGAGATGCATCAGCTCTGAGGCTGTGGTCTGATGTGGAATGGCGGTGAGGAGGTTTGGTAATTGGAGTGGTGGGGGTTTCTCAATGATGAGTGCAGTCGTAATTGTTTTAGGGTCCTGGTCATCTTGAATGTCAATGATAGTGGTGGATTTGGTCATGGCATGGGTCCGAGGAGCGACAGATGCAAGGGGTTGTGGGTTCAGGGGTTTTTTCGGTGAGACCTCTGTTCTGGGCCTCTTCACCATTATTTCGGTTCCAAGCACAATGCTTAGTATCTGGTTGAACTGCGCACCTGACAGCATGGTATTGGGTGGCAACTGTTGGGGGGGTGGGAGCGGTCTTTTCCTCCACTCCAACTGCAGTGTTTCTTCTTCCTCCTTTGAATCTGTTTCTGTCGGAGCATCTATATTCTTCATCTTGGGGCCTAAGCTCGGTCCCTCTTCTGCTTCCTTGTATTTTTTCTTGATCAAATCAACAGGAAAAATGTAATGCATTCCATATTTACACTGGCCTTGTTTGACTCCTGGCCATGACATGACTTCTTTATCTAAGGCTTCCTCATCCAAATAGAATGGTAGAATCTGTGTGTGGAAATGTTCCCTGCTGGCATGCCTCGTCCAGACAAATGTGTTGTGTCAGTTCATGTTGAATGCAATATTCCTCGTGTTATTATTGAGGATCTCCTGCAGGATGCGTGACCTCTATGTTGTGTCTATCATAGCATTATACCATTTGGAAAATGCTACGTTGTTGAGTGTTATGTTCTCCGAGTTTGGTCTGGACTGCCATGGCTCAAACATCTTTGCCATGCTCCCTTTATCTGGTATTGTCGGTTGTATGCCCATAGGTGACTTTGATTTGAGCATTGTGAATGCCACAAGTAGGTATCCATAGGTAAAGGTGCCTCCTTTCTCCTGCGCCTCCTCGCAAGCTACTAGTAGTTCCTCTAGAAATAAACTACTCCAATTAAACACTGCTCCTTGTGTATATAAGTCGATGACTGATAGCGCATCTAAAGTGTATTCTCCCTTATAATAAGACCACATAACCTTGTTGTCTATGACGTAGCAGCCAGTTCGGACTGTTTATGGCAGTATTGGTTCAATGAATGTTGTGTGTCCTCCTCTCTTTGTGTTAAAATTCTCGTAGAGTCTAAGCTCACCTTTCTTCTTCCCATGCTTGCTAGGGCCCTGAAATCCCTTCGACACATCCTCTCCTTTGGAGGATAGTCCAGTGAGCTGCAGGATATCTTGTGGATGGAGTGGATACCACTTATCCAACCATAGACTTCTGTCATGCACTCTGTTTATCAAAAAATTCACGCAACACATAATTTCGTCGGTGGTGCCAAAGACTGGTAAGTCTCTCAGGTTCATGATGGTGGAGTTAAATAGGTTGATGAACTCATTTTTCGGTATAAAGTTCATATCTACAATTCCATCTAGAGCTAACTCCCAAAATAAATCTGGGTGCATCTGTGGAAACAAGGCTGAATCTGTGAGGTCAAGGTCGAGTAGCTTGAAATGCTTTATATTCCCTTTGAGATCACCTATAATCTCGACCTGGGGGTCGCAAAGCTCATCTGGTACTTCTTCTTTAGTCATGGTGTTCCTGGTTTTTGTGGCTCTCTGAATTAGTGTTGTTATGGCCATTAAGAACTAGGGATACAATTACATCTTTGGAAATGGTCTTAATTGGTTTGCATGACTGAGTTCGGAAAGGGCTATGCATGTTTTAGAAACAATACTTTCTCATCTAAGTTATGATATTCTTATGTCTAGATTAATGGTTAAGTTTTAGCAATAAATTCTCCTCATCATGACCGTATAGACGTAACAGGGTTTGAGTTGTCTGACGGGATGGTTTAATCAAGGTAAATATAATTGTGTGATCTTGGTATTTACTCATTTGGGTGGAATAGGGACATGGATGAATTGAGACCGTTCTATTTGTCGGGCGGGTATCGTGGTGTAAAATTCAATGGCATATTGGAATAATGTGACTTTATGGCTTAATGGGTGACAGTCAGGGTACCGGAATGGAAATAAAGGGTGTGATTGGACTGGGTTTGCGTGGCCTTTGATGCAGATTGGATTGCGATTCTTGGCCTCTCTGACCACAAAGGTTGTCCCCTTCATCTTTAATGATTGTAATTAATGGAATTTATCATGCTTATGGTTCTGTACTGCTGATTCATCAGCTCTACATGAATCAACACTTAAACAAAACTAATGAACTATGTGTTATGGCACAACACTGCGCACCTAGACATTATTAACTAAATTTACAAAATTTCAGAAAGGAAATGAAAATCAAATCTAACTATTGTATAAGCTCTGTCGGACTGGAATGATTCTCCTTATTGTCAGTTGTGAGATAGGTAGGGCTTCAGGTGAGCACCATTCACCCATCGGTCCTGAGAACACCATCCGGTTGTCGCAGTCAGGACTACTCTTGATGGTGGAATCTCATAACTGAAGAGGTCTAACTAGTGCATGTGCAACTTGCCAAGATAACCACGGTATCGTCTTTCGTAGAGTAACACTTTGTCCCCTTGTGTAAATACCTTGATATTAGTAATGTGATTGTGCAATAGTTTTCTTTCCTTTTCAACTGACTGATGGAATTCTACTAGAAATCTGGTTTCTTAGAGTTCTTGTAGCTCTGCAAGTGTCTGCGCCACTGATTCTTTGTTTGTCATACATGTGACTCATGCAATGTATAGACTTGGAGTGTTGGCCTCTGCTTGAGGAACCACTACCTCTTTGTTATTAAAACAGGACCATGGAGCAATATAACAAATGTGGAAACAAAACACAAAATACAAAATACAAGAGAGATACAAATTCGTGGTTCACCTAGTGTGGGCTAGGTCCACGAGAGAGAATTACCGAGGTCCTTCCTTTATTATTATCAAACAAATGAAGGGATCTGTCTCTGGAAAAACCCATTGTAACTTCCTCTTCTTTCTCTCACAATTTCCTCTCTCCTTAATACAATACCAGCCAACCATCATACATAGCCGCCCAATACATTTCCCTCATAAGAAGGTTGCCTTCTAGGAAAAAAAACCTAACATAATTTCACAGATTAGATCTATGACCTTATAATGAGCGGTCCAGATTTACAATGAAAATACAATATACTTTACAAGGCAAATTTCAGCCGGAGCTTCACCCCCAGACCCCGTTGAAGACCCTCTCCCCAGACCCCCGATTAGAGGGGGCATATCCCAGGACCCACAGAGGGGGTACCCCCCACTTTGCACTCCCCAGCGTGGAGAGTGTACGCAATTTTTGGGTGTAAATGCTGCATGGGGTATAAACACACGGTGAAAGTAAAATACCTTTGAATCAAGAAGCTAATCATTGTTGTGAGGGAAATCTCCTTCACCGGACTAGCAAATAGGGGTTAGACTTTGCATGCAGATAATGACCAAATAGAAAATCCTTTACGCCTTCGTCCCCAGACTAAAATCCCATTTCTTTTTAGTAAATGCATGTATAGATCAACCTACCTCGTTTGGGTGTTCGATGTAGATCCCTTATTAGCACTTGATTACTTGTTTAGGTTCTCCTTTCCAACATTGACCTGCATATAAGAAAAGAAACAACTACACATGGATACTACCTATAGAATAACGGGTTAGAAATTCAAACATGTACTTAGCAAATTATGAATAACTCATGAATTGGGACAGGAAAATCACTTTCTTTATTACTTTGAATGAGTCAGCTTACAAAAGTTGAGACCGACCACCGCCCATGAGAACCTGATCCAGGATCTCCTCTTGATTGTCCTCCATTGCTGCTTTGTTTCTCCTTTGGCATAAGGAAGGCTAAAGGTTTGGGACAATGGGAATACCTAAATGGAACAGTTTCTTTACTATGGCTTTCCTTTTCCAAATAGGACTAACCCCTTCTTTTATAGGCTAGAAGAAGCTAGGTATTTGGGTGAACCCTCGGCCATGCATGGCGAAGAAATCCAGTTAACTCACCCAAAGAGTATGTGTTCCATCGGAAGAATTTCATTTTTTCATTCTTGAAGGTCTACCCAGTACGTAGTGGAGCCAACTAGTCGAACCTTTGTGAATCACATTAGGTACGTGAGTAGGTAAATAGTGGACTTTTAAAAATGGAGTTTTTGAAGAGTTGTTCAATAGTTCTTTTGGCAAAGAAAGGATATGAGATGGTTGATGCGAGGTAAAGCATGTATGGTGCAAATTGGGTTATAGAGCAGGATGCCCCCCTAATGTGTGAGAATAGAAGAGCATCTGATGGCTGAAGCTGTTACCAATCTTTCTTGATGTGCCGAACAATTGAGCCCGGGGACGAGGAGCTGGGGTGTCATCTACAAAATAAAAATGTCACCCGAGGCTGGGCATACCCATGCCCAGGATAGAATAAGCATGGCTACCAATCAAATACCTTTGTATATCCATGTCATATAACTATATAAAGTGTATGGCCGTGACGATACACAGCAGAGCTACATTTCGAAATCAAAAATATACATGTAGAGTATCCATACTTAAAAAGTTGATAAGACCTGATGGCTGGAGATGAGGCTTTAGAGCTCAATCAACAACTTCAAAATATTCAAACTCGGTGGGAGTGTAATAGTGCTCTGACTTCACCACCTAAGTCTTGATGGCAATAGGTCATAGACTAGAAGAATCTTTATTATCAGGGCCAAGAAGGCTTCATTGATTTCAAGAAAAGAGACTTGATTGGGCGTTCGGGATGGTTGGGTATGAGGGAAAGAGACAAATTACAAAGGGGTCATTTCGGGCTTGGTAGAAACTTCCCTTGGACAACGGCATGATGACAAATGATGAGACTCAGCGAATGGCATTAATCATAAGTCTACAGTGGGAGGCAATGCAAACTCTCCATATGTTTGGAAGGATGACCAAATGATGGAGGACACAAAATCTATAGCGAGAACAGTTGCCTAGGGTCATACTACATCCCATAGTTTGATGAAAATGAACAAATGTACTTTATCCAAGGGCTGACTCATTATGCTTTCAATAAAGAAAATACTTTTTCCCTTCTCTTTTTGGGGTATGTTGATTTTGTCTTTTCAATGATTTGGAAAAGAATAGGAATGTTACGTTACAGCGGAGGAATTAGGTGGTACAAACATACAAGTTCAAGGGGAAATGACAAGATTGATGTTCAGAACAATGATACTTAGGAAAAAACGTCTGGGGGCCAAGGGTGTTAAGGCGCAGAGGCAAAGTGCTACAAGTCTTGCGTATAAGGTATGCTTCACATGGTTTATTTGGGAGAAACATGGAGCCGACATTTAGACCAAAGAGGTAGGTATGAAAATGCGATTAACAAAACACACAATGGTGCGTCCTTGATGTAAGTTTCTTGAGCGGAGAAGGTAAAGTTTAGTGGTTTCCATATTTAGAAGTCACGAAAAACATAAAAGGGGATTCCATTGGGGTACCTTTTTTTCTAAAATAGTCTAGTCAGGTTGAAAAATGGGTAAAATAGCATAACAAGTGCATCTATTCAAAACCATTTTTAATGAGTGTGATGAGGACAAGATCACTTCGGCCATTTTTCAATTTTAAGGATTTTGAAAAATCTTAACTATGGACTCCATTAAGAATGTTCTTAGGACCCGGAGTTTAATGAGTGTGAAAGAATAAAGGTCACTCGGCCAGTCTTTTCAATTTTGAGGAGTCTAAAAGATTAACTATGGACTCTATGGGGTTCCTTCTTCATAAGTTTAGTCCCTCGGGCACGAAAAGGGATGAAATTATACACGAGAGAGTACTCTTCTAGCAGTGAAGTTCCATAGAAATTACCTTTGTTCGTGCAGTTGGCCGGATTAGGACGAAGAAATTAAACTCTGCTTGGACGGACATGACTTCAAATTTTAGTTTAGCAGGTGTGAAATGCCACAAGATGGCACGACAATATTTTCATGTTTATAGGGTCTGAAAAGGGCATAAAAGAAGACCCGTGTGAGCGTTTTGGACCAATTTAACAAGTGTGAAGAAACAAGGTCACTCAACAATCTTTCATCTTTAGAGTGCGAAAAGGGCTTAAAGAAGACTCAAGGGAGCTACAACTCATGTGGCCCGGTTCAGGAGTAGAGGCACAGCTGCTAGGCTCGGAACCGGGGAATGTCTTAGATAGTCAACTTGGAAAGTCTCCCAAAGGGAAAACAAACTAATTTTTTTTTATATTTTCTTCTACAATCCATGAGAAATAACAAAGATTCACAAAATATAAATTGATGAATGCGATTCATGCCCCCGACCATGAGGGGGAATGTTTTCAAAATGAAAATCATTTTTCTTAAAATTTCAAGCTAAAACTAAGTTAAAAGCTAGGAAACACAGAAATGTTCTAAATGAAAAAGCAAGCTATAATAGAGTCCAAACCTAGGCTAAGATGCTATGATAGAGACCAAGAACCCTGAGAGGTATAATTCTTGACAAGGAAAGGATGACTACCTCTCCTCAAACAAAATTTTTCTCAACAAGTACGTTGTTGACAGGTTCAATAGCTCGTGTGTGCATGTGAATTGTGTAAGGTCAGAGTGCGTGTACCGCTTTATCGCGAGCCGATATCTTGAACGCATGTACCTCTGTAACTCTTCAAAATGAAAATACAAGAAATCAAGCACTAGAAGATACTACTGGTATTGAGAACCCGGAATCTCTTAATTCGAGCTTACTTTGACAGTAAAAGAAAACAATTGAAGGAAAATTCATAAAACAAACCAATCTGAGATAAAAACTAAGCTATAGACTACAAACAAAAAAAGACTAGAAAGAGTTCCAAAAAAAAAACTCTGAGAAGGACTAATTCTGACAGGGAAGAGGATGACTACATCCAAAATTTTCTAGAATCTACACGCTATTGCTACTTCTTCAACTAGCATTCCTGCGTTGGGTTGTAAAAGTAGGCAGCGGAGTGCGATGTGCGAGATATATAGAGCTGCGTGCACCTCACATGGCTCCCAGAAAAATAGTCAAGAAAATAATAGAGATAGTTGGTATGGAAAACGAGACTCTCTGCTAGCTCAAACTTCGCAGAAAAAAAAAAAAAAAATAATGGGCAAGAAAACCGGTCTTTTAAACTACCCAAAACAAATAAAATTCCTAGAACCCTAGAGACTTCCCGGTGTAATTCGCCAATTACATTTGTGAAATCTCCTTACGGACTAGAAAATAGGGTTAGACTTTGCATGCATAAATATGACCTATAGAAAATCTACTTTCTACCTTAGTCCCCGGACATAAAATCCCATTTCTTTTAGTAAATGCGTGGCTAGATCAACCTACCACTCGGTAGGGGTTCGATGTCGATGCCTTATGCATGATTACTTGTTCATTATTCTCCTTTCCAATCTTTGACGCATACAAGACAAGAAAAACTACACATGCATTACTACCTATAATGGGTTAGAAATTCAAACATGTGCCTAGAAAATTATGAATAAGCCCGATGAATTGGGATGGGAAAAGCACTTTCTTATTACTTTGAATGAGTTAACTACAAAAGTTGAGACCAGCCACCCCTCCTTGAACACGATCTGGGATCCTCTTCAATTGTCCTCCAAGCACTTTTTGCTTTGTATCTCCTTTAGCACAAGGAAGGCTAAAGGGTTAAGACAAATGGGAAAATCACATAAACAAAGCGAGTTTCTTGGCTATATTTTTCATTTTTTCAAATGGGACCCCTAACCCTTATTTTATAGGCTAGTAGAAGCTAGGTATTTGGGTGAACCCTCGACCATGCATTTTGGAAGATTTGGTCTTCCGCAAGTTGTGTGTTCAGTGAGAAACTTTCCTTTTTAAGATGCTTCTAAAGGTCCATAGCGGGTTGTAGTGGAGCTAGCTAAAGCGTGGACAGCTGTGAATCCGCCCAGCGGTATGATAGACGACTAAGTGAAATTGTAGATCCATAGCGAGGTTGTAGTGGGTCAGCTGGCGTGGACTTTTAAAAATGGATTTTTGAAGAGTTGTTAAATGGTGTTTTGGCAAAGAAGGGATCACGAGATGGCACGATGCTAGGTAAGCATGTGGTGAAATTTAGGGTTATAAAATCATGCTCCCTGACAAACATATCCCACTTGGAGGCCCGATCAAAAACTCCACTGCTTTTGTATATGATGGACTCTGACCTTCTTGGACATGGAAAATTCCTCATCTTCATCTTCATTCTTGAAGATAGCTGAGAAAGCGAGAGGAACTTAGTTTCTCTTGATTACTCCCTTTGTTGTATATCCTAGGATTTTTGGCTAGTGTGTATCTTTTTACAACTTCAAATGTCCATCTTCAAGGTGGATCGTGTGAAGTGTTACCTCAACTAATATGTACTTGAAGTATTCAAATGGAAGGTTGAGTTCTTTGCAAGATAGTGCACTCCCAACATCCCTTGATACAACACACTATTCTCCTACCTCTTCCCAATTCCTCCATAAACTTTTCTAACCAAATCATCTCTTTACTAGCCTGCATAGCAACAACATACTACTGCCTATTTGTTGAAGATTCCTGTTTTAACCTTTAGGTTTGAAATCCAACTCGTTGTTCCACCTATAGTAAAAGCAGACCTTGTGGTGCTCCTCATGTTGTCTTTATCACCTTCCATATCTGAATCAACTTATATCACAGTAGAAAAGTGTATGAACCTCAAAACATAATGCATGAGTAGTAGTACCTCTAAAATACATGAGGAGAAATGCATTTCTTGCCTCCCAATGTTCTTTATCTGAATTTTTCATATACACGCTCTAGCTCCCAACTTGCATGTGTGCAATATCCTAGTCTTAATGCAAACCATTGCATACATAAAATTTTATAACTGCTGATGAATATGGGATACTGGACATGTATTCTATCTCCTCACCGTGTCTTGGCACACATTTCCTTAGTTAATTTGAAATGGGCGTGAGGTGTACTAACTAGTTTGCATTCATTTATAAACCTCACCCAACACCTTCTTTGGACTCACCACGAGGACAATGTGGGTTCGCGATTTTTTAAATCTCTTGTTGTTGTTATTTTCTCATACCAACTTGATTTTCTTTGGAGCACACAAATTCTTCATCACAAAATGAATTGGCTAATTTATTCTTGAGAACATTTATATCCTACATATTAGACCACGCAACAAACGTAATCTACATACAATAGCAATATAATAGAAACTTCCATTTCTATCTTTTTAAAATAAACCACGATTGATCAAAATGGCAAGCATCTACTTTATAATACGTTACGTCATAAACCATCAAGCTGTCAGTCCTGCACTTGGAGCTTCTTTTAGGCCATATAATCTCTTCTTCAACACTGCATACCAAATTCTCCTTCCCTCCTTACCCCTGTGGTTTCTTCATATAAATCTCTTCCTCCTTTCTCCATGGGGATTTGGAGAAAATTTGTTTTTACATGTATTTGTTCAAGATGTAAATATTCTACAAGACTTAAAATAGTTCTAGTGAAGTCATTTTAACAACGGGAAAATGTTCATCCAAAATATATACCAACTTTTGTGTAAACCCCTTTACAACAAGTCTAGCCTTATCTTAGCTTTTCTCCTCCATCTTCTTCCTTCAACTTGTAAACCCATTTTATTCTGCAATTCTCTTTTTACCGCAGACAACAGGCCCAGACCAAGTTCCAAGTGTGGTTATTTACCAAGGAATCCATTTCCTCTTTCATGCATTTCTCCCACTTCAGCACGGTGTCTACCACCATTTTGCTTATCTTCATAACATTGGTTCACTAGAATGGAGTCAACAATAAATATTACAATGAAGGAGGTATCATTCATGGGGTGTACTTAACTTTGGTAGATTTTATAACAACACTTGAAGGTGTTTGGAACACCCTCTCTTGCTCTTGTTGTTGTACATTTTGATTTTCTAGTTCCTTTGGAATTTCTTTTCCGTGATCTCATCTCATGAAGCTCTGTGTATTCTTGTTTTCTTTTTCCTATTTCTTTCCACCCCTTGGCTTGATCTTTGTACACTGACCTTCTCATTGAATGCGTATCTATTCCTAATGATTTTGTTTTTTCATAATCCCAAAATTGATAACCAAAATCATTAACTTACCGGTATCAATAAAGGTACACTTCTTGGATTTTGCCTCAAGCTTTGTTCTATTTTCTTCATCAATACGGACAAATGATTCACATTTTAAGATAGTTTGCAGCATATAATTTCCTGTAGGTTGCTACATCAAGAGCTTGAAGTTCTCTGTTTATTAAGTGACAGAAGTATCTACAATATCCCCGAAAAGCCAAAGCTGTGGGAAAACCGACATGCAATCTCATACTCATACTTGCGCTCAGAGTGATTGTCCTGTTCATCCTTTCTAACACATGTTTTTCTTGTGGTGTTCTTGGGTATCTTCTCTCTGAAGAATCCCATGGTATGAGCGGTAATCCTTAAATCCTTTCTACAATATTCACCTCCATTATCTGATCTAAGACACTTTAAAATTTTTCACAATGCGGTTCTCAACTAAAGTTTTCCATTTCTCAAAAGTATCAAAACATCATATTTTTTTCGATGCAATAAACCCAAGTTTTCTAGTTTCATCATCAATAAAAAGTAACACAATAGTGAGAGACACCAAGAGACGTGCACGGTCCCCAGCCACATCTATATGTGCAGAAACTCTAACCTTTCCTCTTCTTTTTCTTTTCGACTACGAGAAATCTGACTCTCTTATGTTTTCCATAAGCACAATGCTCTCCCGGTCCAAATCAATTTGTTTTAAGATATGGAAACAAATTTATTTTGTGGAGTATCGCATCTCTTCTCACTCCTTATTATTCTGGCTTTACATGATGTCATAGTGTTGTATCCACTCACGTAGAAGCTAAAAATATAGAATAGTCAGTATTACCGATTACATAGATACAATGTTACCTACCTTCTCTCCTTTACAGCTATCACCAATGATCCTTTAGTGAACTTCCACATCTTATCTATTGTCACGGAACATACAACCTTCACTTGCCAATTGCCATGTTGAAATTAGATTTTTCCTTAAATTTGGACATGTCTTACCTCTTTCAACAACCATTGGTTTCCATTGCATTGCTTTATTTTTACCTTGCTGGTCCCCATACATCTATATGTGCAAGCTCTAACCTTTCACTCTTCTTTTCTTTTCTGACTCTGAGAAATCTGACTCTCTTATGTTTTCCATAAGCACAATGCTCTCAGAAGTCCAAATCATTTTGTTTAAGATATGGAAACAAATTTATTTTGTGAAGTATCTGCATCCTCTTCTCACTCATGTGTCTAAGCCTATGATTCCATAGTGTTGTATCCACTCCTGTAGAAGCTAAAAATATAGAAGAGTCAGTATTACCAGTACATAAATACAATGTACCTACCTTCTCTCCTTTCGCTATCACCAATGATCCTTTGATGAACTTCCACATATTATCTGTATCTGGAACATACAACCTTCACTTGCCAATTGCCATGTTGAAATTAGATTTTTCCTTAAATTTGGAACATGTCTTACCTCTTTCAACAACCATTGGTTTCCATTGCATTGCTTTATTTTTACCTTTCCCATTCCAACAATTTTGCATGGTGCATCGTCACCCAAATGAACCTATCCAAAATCACCTTGAACATAATCTAGAAAAT
>SNQJ01S0021054.1:121877-155461 GCA_010110895.2 Picea sitchensis | reverse complement strand
GGAAGATCCTTCTAGAAGCGGAAGCTTCTATTAGGTCTTCTTACATCCACCTAATTCTCTTTTATTGAAAGGTCTTATTAATATTGACCTTTATTACATCCGAATACATTAATCTACCCATGTGCGGGTTAGGACCTTAACATTCTCCAAGTACCAGCTAGTTATGTGGAATGCAAATATAGACGCACAGTATGTCCTCAATGCATATGCCACACTAGCATATTGTGCCTTGTACATGGAAAAGGTTGACAAATCTAAGACAAGTTCATTCAAAAGAATACGCAAAGAACATGAAAGAAATCATATTTATACTATGCAAATGATACCTACACTTGGAAATACATTGCTTAATCTTCAACAAATCTCTGCTCAACAAACAGTCGACGTTGCACTTTCCCTGCCCCTGGACTATGGTTCAAGGAAATGTGTCTTCACAAACACATCTCCACTTGAGAAACGCCAATTGGAACATGGTTTTACAGTTGGGCCACCAAAAACACTATTAAAATAAAATAATATGAAAAATGTTGAAATAGATATAAACAACATCTCTTTGGACTTGAACCAGAGTTTGTTGAGCTCCAACTATATTTCATAGATGAGAATGTTTTTCCCATAGTTAATGTGTTTCTATGGCTTCATAATTATCAGACTAAGTGTTGTTGTGTGAGGGATAAAGTTCCTTTCTCCCTTTCTTTTTCCTCTTCTATACTTACCCGTTTTTCCCTTTTCTTCTTCCCCTCTATTATTTTTTTATGGTTATATACTTAATCATGTTTCTATCCTTGTGAGTTCCCAGGGTGGAGAACTGACAAATCCTCATCTCCATCTATATCTATCATGAGTCCGACCGACCGTCGTTCGTTTGCATACTTAGCCAATTTTATGGCCGCAGGTTCGTGGGTAGGCTCTATCAAACTTTCATGCCCTGTGTTTGGGGTATACATCTTACACCCAAAACTTCGGTGATCTACAACTCTACCCTGGGCAGATGCAGAATCCAAATAGTGTAAAGTGAAACAACAGGGCCAATTTTGGATGCAGGACTTCAACCTTGCAAAGTTGAAGCAAACAAGAGCAAGCAACAAACAAAAAATATGTGAGTGAATTGATGAGGCACTATTTTGTGGCTACTATTGGGCTACGGTTTTGTGACCGAATTCCAGAATAGAGGGAGTGGGCATGGCCACACACTAGTGCGGATAGATGGTGCACCAGTCTATGGAAATGAGAACATCTCATAGATTGAGCAGTTTCTGGACAAATACATGACATGCAACACAAATCATTTGGATCTAGGGATTGAAAAATTTCATAGACATTATCATACAAGAAGCTGTAAAAAAAGAAAAAAATCACATTTCATATACAACTTCCCTATGCCGCCAATGAGAACAACAAGAATCGTAGAGCCAATTAGTTTGGAGGACAATGTTCTCATTGAGAAATCTAAATCTTTGTTCTCATTTCTATAACAAGGAGACTTTGATGACTTAATGAGATTTCAAGACTTCTTGGCAGAGCTAACAGAAGCTAATTACATCCAATGCATACAATCTACACTTAAACAACCAACAATTTTCCTTAAACGAAAAATTTAACATATATGGAACAACAATTTCTCCAAGTACCAGCGCGTTATGTGGAATGAAAATACAGACGAACAATATGTCCTCAATGCATACGCCACACCATCATATTGTGTATCATACATGGAAAAGGTTGACAAATCTATGACAAGTGCAATAAGAAGAATATGCAAAGAACATGAAAGAAATCATATTGATACTATGCAAATGATACGTGCCCTTGGAAATACATTGTTTAATATTCAACAAATATCTGCTCAACAAAAAGTCGGCATTGCACTTTCCCTACCCCTGGACTGTGGTTCAAGGAAATGTGTCTTCACAAATACATCTCTACTTGAGAAACGCAAATTGGAACATGGTTTTACAGTTGGGCCACCAAAAATATTATTAAAATAAAATAATATGAAAAATATTGAAATAGATATAAACAACATCTCTTTGGACTTGAACCAGAGTTTGTTGAGCTCCAACTATATTTCATAGCTAAAGTTGTTTTTCCCATAGTTAATGTGTTTCTATGGCTTCATAATTATCAGAATAAGTGGTGTTGTTTGAGGGATAAAGTTCTTTTCTCCCTTTCTTTTTCCTCTTCTATACTTACCCATTTTACCCTTTTCTTCTTCCCCTCTATTATTTGTTTTTGGCTCTATACTTAGTTGTGTTTCTATGCTCACAGGTTCCCGAGTTGGTGAACTGACAAATCCTCATCTCTATCTATATATTCACATCACGAGTCCGACCGACCATCGTTCATTTGCATACTTAGCCAATTTTATGGCCACGAGTTCGCGGGTAGGTGCCATCGAACTCTCATGCCTCGTGTTCGGGGTATACATCTTACACCAAAAAATTTGGTGATCTACAATTCGACCCTAGGCAGATGCAGGATCCCAACGGTGCAAAGTGCAACAACAAGGCCAAATGCGGATAAAGGGCTTCAACCTTGCAAAGTTGAAGAAAACAAGAGCAAGCAACAAACAACAAATGTGTGAGTGAATTGATGAGGCACTGTTTTGTGGCTACTATCAGGCTATTGTTTTGTGATCAAATTATAGAATAGAGGGAGTGGGCATGGCCACACACTATTGTGGATAGAGGGTGCACCAGTCTATGGAAATGACAACATCTCATAGATTGAGAAGTTTCTGGACAAATACATGACATGCAACACAGATCATTTGGATCGAGGGCTTGCCAAAGTTCATAGATATTATCATACATGAAGCTGTAAAAAATGAAAAAAAAAATCACATTTCATATACAACTTCCCTGTGCCTCTAATGAGAACAAGAAGAATCGTAGAGCCACTTAGTTTGGAGGACAATGTTCTCATCGAGAAATCTAAATCTTTGTTGACATTTCTAGAATAAGGATACTTTGATGACTTAATGAGCTTCCAAGACTTCTTAGCAGAGATAAATCTAACAGAAGTTGAGTATATCCGATGCATACAATCTACACTTAAACAACCAACAATTTTCCTTAAACGAAAACTTTTACATATATGGAACAATAGTTTCTCCAAGTACCAGCCAATTATGTGGAATGCAAATACAGATGCACAGTATGTCCTAAATACATATGCCACGCCATCATATTTTACCTTGTACATGGAAAAGGTTGACAAATGTATGACAAGTGCATTCAGAAGAATACACAAAGAACATGAAAGAAATCATATTGATACTATGCAAATGATATGTGCACTTGGAAATACATTTCTTAATCTTCAACATATCTTTGCTCAACAAACACTCAACGTTGCAATTTCCCTGCCCCTAGACTATGGTTCAAGGAAATGTGTCTTCACAAACACATCTCCACTTGAGAAACACAAATTGGAACATGGTTTTACAGTTGGGCCACCAAAAATACTATTAAAATAAAATAATATGAAAAATATTGAAATAGATATAAACAACATCTCTTTGGACATGAACCAGAGTTTGTCGAGCTCCAACTATATTTCATAGCTGAGAATGTTTTCCCATAGGTAATGTGTTTCTATGGATTCATAATTATCAGACTAAGTGTTGTTGTGTGAGGGATAAATTTATTTTCTCCCTTTATTTTTCATCTTCTATACTTACCCGGTTTTTTCCCTTTTCTTCTTCCCCTCTATTATCCGTTTTTGGTTCTATACTTAGTCGTGTTTCCATGCTCGCGAGTTCCCGAGGTGGCGAACTGAAAAATCCTCATATCCATCTATATCTTCACATCACGAGTCCAACCGAACACTGTTTGTTTTCATACTTTTCTAGTTTTATGGTCGTGGGTTCGCGGGTAGGCGCTATCGAGCTCTCATGCCCTGTGTTTGGGGTATACATATTGCACCCAAAACTTCGGTGATCGATAATTCAACCCCAGACTCCTCGAACTCGCAAGCCTAACTCTACCTATGATGACTATGTCTGACCGACCCGCCTTTCCATACTTAGTCGAGTCTTCAAAGTTTCGTAGGTTCACAAAAGTTTGAAAGCATTTTTCTCTCCCCTCTATCCCCGCCACCTTCCTCCCTTCCCAACGCAGATTAATTATTCTTTTACTAGTGAAAACTCACCAGGCAGGTTCAAAAATATTGGCATCAATAACCGGAAATCTCGAGGACATCTCCCATTAAAACACATTAATGGGCGAATATCATGGGAAATGATGATTGTTTTGTGTCCATTTTGAATTGGAAAAAATTGTTGGTTATTTTAGTTTTTTTAAGGCATCATCATAGTAAGAATGCAATATTGTGCTATCCCGCTATCATCCACAAAGGTTTCATCCATAAAGGTGTTGACGTCATGTCCCTCTTTAATACTATGCATATATTACAGGTTGTCATATTTGAGAATATGTCTGCATATGGAAATGTTAACTCATATTTTCTCTATCGCCTATGCGTTTCAACAAACTTTGTGAGCCGAAAACACCCTTCAAATTGGAACATGGTTTACATTTGGGCCACAAAAATACTATTAAAATAAAATAATATGACTGGTATTTGAATAACTATAGAAAAATTATCTTTGTACTTGAACCTGAGTTTGTCGAGGTCCAGCTATATTCCATAGAAGAGAATGTTTTTCCCATAGTTAATGTTTATGGTCGGGAGTTCCGGGATTGGTGCTATCAAACTCTCATGTCCCTTGTTCCGAGATATGCATCGTGCACCCAAAACTTATGTGATCTACAATTCGAACCTGGACTCCTCGAACTCGCAAACTTCACTCTACCTATGATGAGTTTGTCCTCGTCCTTCTGACCGCCCTGCCTTTCCATACTTACTCGATTATTCACCTCTTGTTGTCTCAGATTCGTGGGTTCGTGGACTTTTGGGTTCAAAATTTTTTGAAAGCATTTATCACTCCCATCCATCCCCTCTACCTTCGCACACTTCCCAATGCAAATTACTTACGCTTTTAATTGGTGAAAATTCACCACATGGGTTCGAAAAGATTGGCATTAATAACCAAAAAGTTCGAGGATATCTTCGATTAAAATGCATTGAAGAAAGATATATGGGAGATTATATTGTCATCCCCCAATGTTCATTTTAAATAATATCAAGACACAATTATTGTCACATGTTGCAATATAAACAATTCTTCATCAAAGCATTAGCTTTTCTCACAGGCACCCCAGATGCACTTCAGTCTCCTGGTATCTAATTGGCATAGGTCAATATTATGGAATCTGAACTTTTTTTTTTGTGGATCTTGAACTCAGAAAAATTGTTTCTTACTTTAGTTTTTTTAAGGAATTTTTCCCCGCCTTTCCATACTTAGTCGATTCTTCACCTCATGTTGTCACAAATTCACGGGTTCCCGGGCTTCCAGGTTCACAAAAATTTCAAAGAATTTTTCGCACCCTTCCCAATGCACATTAATCATGTCTTTATTAGTTGCAACTCACCACACATATTCAAAAATATTGGCATTAATAGGAGAAAAGGTCGAGGACATCTCTCATTAAAACACATTAAACCAAGATTTACGAAAGGTTATATTATCATCCTCCAGCATTCATTTTAAATACTTATTTTCGTTTCCCTCTATCGTCAAAAAAATGGGCTTTAAGTTGCATTCCTTGTAACGTTTCTGGTCATCCACATGTGAGACAACTTAGAGATTCCATTCATGCCCAATTGAAATATGAGGGAATGGTTTTATGTGACGTCATCTTTGAGTGAAATTGTTTTTGTTATCCAACAAAAACTTGGACAAAAAAAATCCAAGTATCTTATGATTGGTATTCTCCCTGTATTTGATCCTTTGAATGGTTGAAAGGCCTGCCTGAAGATTTGTATGTTGAACTTATTTGTTTTGTTACTAGAAATTGGAAGGGACTTTCAAGTCACCTGCAAAATGCTCCTTTGTTGAAGTATATAGCTTCTTCCAACAACACATATTTGTCAAGTGTATCAAATACTGTAGACCACACCAGAATTTATCTTTCGTCAGAGGAGTCGCACATATCATATCTTACAAAATGGTATGGAATATTTGGAAGTGACGCTAAATGTTAGTCCATGCACGAATATACTCAGAAGGAAATTATAAATTTGGATCCTCATGAATGTGAGAAACTGTATGAGTGGTTGACTCAACATCCTAAATTACATAAGTTTCTATGTCAAAGTTTGTTGAGAGACTTCTGGGTGTGGTAACAGACTTGACAGAAAGTCAACTTCTTTGTCAAAGTTTGTTCACTAACCTCTGGATATAGTAATAGACTCCACATACAATCAACTTTCTATCACTACTACACATTTTTTTCACTATTCCTATGCATATAATTGCATTTGGGTCAAAGATCTTGCCTCTCTTTGCAAGAATATTATCCTCGTAGTTGAAGGTGGGTATATAATCAGGGAACGAGGCTCTCAAAAGTTTTTTATGCCTACATCGATAAGTAACTAGGAAAATTTAATGGGAAGGAATTTTGGACTATGAACTTTTCAACACTTTCTAAAGATTACTTTATACTACCACCTTCTACAGGAAGTTTGACATATTCAGGTAATGATTTGGTTTATGAAGATCACCTTTTACTACCACCTTCATGTAATGATTTTGTTTCATGATTTATAAGAGACCTTGATGTAGTATATATTCCAGAGCTATTTCCACCGAATATCAATCTTCTTATTGTTTCTCGTGCTTTGAATAAGGAGAATGCATTTCTTCTATTGCAGTAGATTTGATATTTGAAAAAAATGGAAGTTGCTCGATGCTTGAAGTATTGACTTGTCTGGTTCAAATAAATTTCCATGGCCTCACTGCAAGCATTTCTCGAGTTGTTCATTAGGATCATAGGTCAATAAGCACAGAGTCCCTTCCTATTCGTAGAGTGCTTCCATCCCTAGCTTGTGTTTGCATAGGTGATTTTATTGCTACCTTGTTTCTTTCTCCTGGTGGTGGATCCTTCTATCCCAACCAACATGATGGAAATAAACTAGCTCTAGGAAGTTTGATCACTTCTGGGGATCTGAGTTGACTATATATTAATTTTGGTTAACTTAAAAATGTTTATGTGTGAAAACTTATGTTAGACATAGAAAATACAATTTCTTATTTTTCAAAATATAAAATAATGTATTTTTTTAACACATGACTAGTCGAAAAGTTTCAGGCATTATTTTGGATTCACGTCCTTCAAGGATGTTAATTGATTACACAATTAATATTTCTTGTGGAAATGCAATCGACCTGTCATCGACTATGGAAATCAAATTAACACTGCAATGTCCATATAGTAAATGTATGACATGAACCTGATGTCAAGGTCATCATCGCACATGACACCTAATCTCCAAATATTTCTAGATTCACAGCAACATTGTAATTTCCATGACAAAGAAACACCAAATTTGATTATGTTTGCAGGTCTGAAAACCATGCAGTCTAAGTGCTTTGACAATGACAGGTCTACTTGTTCACCGCATTACCTCCCTGCAGTCGATGGCACTCTTCCCATTTCCACCACCAGTGTCAATGTCCGAAGTTGAAGCTATCTAGAGCCTGGAGTCACTGCCAGTGTGGATTCCTAAAGATGAAGCTACCTGGAGCCTGGAGTGACAACTTGATACACTTGACATTAGTACTAGTAGTGACCGAAATTTGATTGTATGTTGAGTCTGTTACTACATCCAGAGGTCACTCAACAAACTTTGAGATAGAAGCTGGTTGTCTGTCAAGTTTGTTACAACTTTGAGATAGAAGGTTCTGTAATTTTAGAATGTTGATTCAACCACTCATACAGTTTCTCACCTTCGTGAGGATCCAATTTTATAATTTCCTTCTCAGTATATTCGGGCATGGAGTAATATTTGGCATCACTTTCGAATATTCTAGACCATTTTGTGAGCCATGATATTTGCCACTCTTATGATGAAAGATATATTCAGGTGTGATCTGTAGAATTTGATACACTTGCCAAATCTGTGTTGTTGGAAGAAGCTATATACTTCAACAAAGGAGCATTTCTCTAGTGACTTGAACGTCCCTTCCAGTTTACAGCAATAAAACAAAGAAATTCAACATACAAATCTTCAGGAAGGCCTTTCAACCAAACAAACGATTGAATACAGGGAGAATACTAGTCACAAGATACTTGAATTTTTTGTCTCGGCTTATGTTCGCTAACATAATGTTTTTCCCCCAAAGATGATATCACATAAAACCAATCCCTCGTCTTTGAATTGGGCCTGAATCACATCTCTAAGTTGTATTAGATGTGGATGACAAAGAACATTGCAAGGAGGGAACCTTAAACCCCAAGTTTTCGATGATAGAGGGAAATTAACACTTAGCAAAGTATGGAATGTTGAATAAAAAGATAATGCAGGAAGGCCATATCTAGAAGAGGCAAACTATTCAAGAAGCTGGGATAGATCTAGCTGGTAGCACCCATGAATTCCAAGACCCAAAATTGATATTCAACTCGTTGTTTTTAAGTAGGCAAGCATTTCATGATCAAGTTGAAATCTATAAAAGACTATCTACAGGCTTGATTCTTGTACATATTTTCTTTTTTGGTCTACGGGAGCCCCAATCGAAATCATTATGGAAAACACATTTAAATTTCAGAGAATATGTGTTGAACTATTTCAAGAGAGTTATTTTGGGAAATAATCTTAGTTGTATTTTGTAACCCAATTTATCTTAATATAAAATATTTGAGGTTTTTGTATGGTGTTTTCCAATGTTTAATATATATATATATATATATGGTATTTTTTTTTTAAATTGACTCATTTTCCTGTACAACTATTGATAGATGAATTCAATCTCTTTCTACAAGAATTTAAGACGCTCTTTGATCTGTAGTTAAACATACACGACAAGTTTTTTTCCCCCCTTCCCAACACTTCAATTTAAATAAAAGCTACTCTATTCGCTCCTTACATTTTACATGGAAGAATAATTTGTGATAGGACATAGTTCTGTGGCGCCCACCCTATACTTAAGAAAAAAATGGGTGGACCCATCCTGCTTTCATTCTTCGGGGCCCCGTAAATAGAGTCTATTAATGACTCTATTTCAACATGGAAACTTAGGTGTTGACATCATGTTCCTGTTCAATATTGTGCATATATTACAACTTCTTTTATTTGAGAATATCCTTGCATATAAAAAAATGTTACGTCATATATATATATATATATATATATATATATTTGTTTCTATTGCTTATGGGTTTGGATGAAATTTGTGAGCCGAAAAACACCCTACAAATTGGAAGATGGTTTACATTTGGACCACAAATAATGTATTAAGATATATTAATATGAATACTATTGGAATAAATATAAATAAATTCTCTTTAAACTTGAAGTTGTATTTGTCGACCTCCAAGTATATTACATAGCTGAGAATAAATGTTTGTTTCTCCCTTTCTTTTCCCTCCTCTATACTTGCCCATTTTCCCCTTGTCTTCTTCCCCTCTATTATCCTTTTTTGGTTCTATACTTAGCCGCATTTATATGATCACGACTTCCTGGGTTGGCAGATTGGTAGATGCTCATCTTCATCTATATCTTCACATCATGGGCTCGACCGACCATCATCCCTTTCAATACTTAAACAATTATTTGACCACCGGGTCTCGGGTTAGCGTTATCAAACTCTTATGCCCCCTGTTCTTTCATATACATCTTACACCAAATTTTTTTCTGATCTGCAATTTATTATTTCACAAGTGATAACTTACTAGAGGTTCGAAAAAATTGGCATTAATAAACAAACAGTAGATGTTGTTATGTGAGATACTTAACCTTTTTTCCCTTTTCTTGTTCCCCTCTATTATCCCTTTCTGGTTATATACTTAGTCTCCTTTCTATGATCGTGGGTTCCTGGGTTGGCAGACTGACATATATTCATCTCCATCTATATCCTCACATCATGATTATGACCGATCATCTTTCCTTTCCATACTTAGCCAATTTTATGGTCGTGGTTTCCAGGGTTGGTGTTATTGAACTCTCCTACAACTTGTTCCATGATATACATCTTGCAGCCAAAACTTTTGTGATCTACAATTCCACCCTGAACTCCTCGAACTTGCAAGATTCACTCTACCTGTGTTCACAAAAGTTTCAAAGCATCTATCACTGCCTTCCATCCCCACCACCTTCGCACCCTTCCCAATGCACATTAATTATGGTCTTACTAGTGACAACTCAACACACTGGTACGAAACAATTGGCATTAACAAGGAAAAACCTCAAGGAAATCTCCCATTAACACACATTAAACCGCCATTTACGGTACTCCGAACGACCGCCGTTCCTTTCCATACTTACCCAATTTTTCCCCATGTTTTGTGATATACATCTTGCACCAAAAAAATTTGTGATCTACAATTCCACCCTGGGATCCTCCAAATCACAAGCTTCACTCTACTCGGGTTCACAAATCATTTATCGCTCCCTTCAATCCCCGCAAAATGCATGCCCTTCCCAATGCACATTAATTATTTTGGCCTCTATATTGCACTTCCATTGTTTTGTGACCTACAAACAACACCCGAACCTCCGCGATATACAAATTAACTGCCAGACTCCCACATCGTCCCCTCTTCTATGTTACACATTATGCATTCAAAATTTCTGATCCATACAATTTGACTGTCCAGGCCTCACAACTTTTGAGGAACCCTTGTCACCCTATTTTGGATCCTCAGGTTGGCGGGTTCACGAAATATCCAATTCCTAGTTAGTGTTTCCTGTGTCTTCCACCTTTGTACTTCTTTCCAAATATGCAACAACAAAGGTTTAATGTTATCAGTTCATCATGCAACAACTGTAAATATCTTCATTAATAATAAAAAGGCTCGAGGAGACAGTCACACTGACTATCCCTACACAACTTGTGCAAAAACATGTAGAAAAGATCTTGCTAGGTAATGAGATATCTAATAAATATTTCAATATATTAGCAAAAACGAGTCCGTCCTACTGTTTCCCTATACCATACTTAAGCACTTTTTTGATTGCGGGTTCCTAGACTGGCGGGCTCAATATTGTGTTTCCAATTTTTTGTGACTTGAAAACAGTACCCAAAGTTCCGCAATATACAATTTTTTCGCTGGACTGCCCCATGATGCCCTCTTCCTTGTTCTACATTTTGTAGTCAACACTTTCGAGACATACAATTTGACCCTCGAGCCCTCACCTCTATTGGTTATATCTTATAACCTTATTTTGAAGCTCAACTAACCGCTTTCCATAATTACCCATTCCTTAATTGTTGTTCCTTGTCCCCACCACCTTCGTACTTCTTTCTAGATATGCAATTAGTAAGATTTATTGCTAACAGTTCGTCATGTAGGAACCATAGAGATTTCCATTAATGAGCAAAAGGCTCGAGGAGATCTCTCAGACTTCCACAATATACAAACTGACTGTCAAACTCCCACATCATCCCCTCTTCCGTGTTACACATTTTTCTCTCAAAAGTTTTGAGACATACAATTTGACCATCGGGGCATCACATCTCTTGGGGAACCCTTTTCACCCTAGTTTGAAGCATGTCTGACCGCATTCCATACTTTCCACTTTCTTGGAATCTCTTTCGCGGATCCTCTGGTTAGCAGGTTCGCGAAATCTCCAATTCCTAGTTACTGTTTCATGTGCCCGCCAACTTCGAACTTTTTTCAAAGAATACAATGACCAAGTTTTAATTCTAAAAGTTCATCATGAAACAATCGTACAGACCATAATTAATAAAAAAAAGGCTTGACGAGACAGTCACATTGACTATCTCTACACAACTTGCCCAGAAACATGCAAAAAAGATCTTTCCAGGTAATGGTATATCTATTACAAATTTCAATATATTAGCGAAAACGAGTTCGGCCTACCATTTACCTATTCCATATTTAGCCACTTTTTCGATTGTTGGTTCCTAGATAGACGACCTCATGATTGCGCTTCCAATGTTATGTGGCCTGCAAACAATACCCAGAGTTCCACAATATACAAATTGACCTCTGGACTGTCCCATCATGCCCTCTTATGTGTTATGCGTTTTGTACTCAAAACTTCTGAGACATACAATTTGACCCTCGGGCCCTCACCTCTCATGGTTATACCTTGTAACCCTATTTTGAATCCTAGACGACCTCTTTTGATAATTATCCATTCCTTAATTGCTCTTTCTCATCCCCGCCACCTTCGTACTTCTTTATAAATATGCAATTAGTAAGCTTTGATGCTAATAGCACGTCATGCAAGAACTGCCAACATTGTCATTAATGAGTGAAACGCTCGAGGATATCTCCCATTAATACACATTAAACCAATATATGTAGAGAGTTATATTATCCCTTCCGATTGTTCATCTCAAACAACATGGAATGTCTTTCGTGGGTCGTCGCATTGGCGCATTCACGAAATCTCCAATACTTAATTTCTCTTCGTCGTACCCGCCATCTTCACACTTCTAAGTATGCAATTACTAGTCTTTACTGCCAACAACGCATCATGCAACAGCCGTCGAGATTGTCATTAATGAGCGAAAGGCTCGAGGAGATCTCCCATTCACACTCATTGCACCAATATTTGCAGAGGGTTATATTATCCCTTCCAACTCTTCATTTCAAACATCATTTGGAGAAAAAGAACGTTCTCATAAACTTATGGCAGTAGCTTGATAGAATTTTTGTGGAGATACAGTGAATATCTTCAGGCATGAGGACCAAAACTGCCAGTGGTCCAAGGCATACTCTTACTATTCATATCATTCTTCCCAGAATGAAGTGATTTGGACCTCTGGAATCGCTCGTGCAGCATGTGTCCCTGAATTTTTTGACTATAAGGAGGTGGTCTATTGGTGCGCTGAAAAATATATTTCAAGCCAAATAATTATTCCACTGCGTGACCATTTTCCTGTTTCTTTGTCACCTCAGGTCTTCTGCAATATGTTAAGATTGTCAGATCCAACATTGACCTTCAGAGGACAAGACTGCAAGTAGTTCCTTAAAAAACATGATAACGGTTTGGACCTCTTACCTGAGTTCCTGGAAGACCCGACAACAGTTCTTGAATATATCACAAAGTTGCAGGTCAGTTCCTTTAGAAATCCATTTCGAGAAATTGTCTGGTTTTTTACAAGAATAACGAGACACGAATCCACGACAAGCATTTCCCGCATGGCTCTTTATATTTTTTATTTCACAGTCAAGGAACAATCCATTTTTATTGGGGGAAGCTAATTTCCATTGAAATATGTTCCCAATTGTCATGATTCAAAAAATAGAATAAATTTTGTATGTCATCCTACTTGGTTTTATGATGGCGCATTATTGTCTGTTTCCAAAATTGTCTTTGTCCAAGAAGATAAACTATGAATTCGACCCAGTAATGTTCCGATACCAAGCTTTGTGGAGGCACAAGGTATCCCATTTCTTTTATGATTTTTTTAATGACTTTCTCTCGGTTTTCAAAGATTTATTGTTAGGAAAGGATGCTTCCCGGATGTCTGACCAGGAAACCATTTTTTTGGATAGGAAGGGGACACTTGAACAAATGGAAATTATAGTGTAATAATGATTTTTGGCTCCAAGGAAAATCATGCTTTCTTTCCATGTCACATCACGGACAAGATGTTTGTTACAGAAATAGAAAGGTAATACAACTATTCATTGCATTGTTTCCATGGATAGAGAAAAAAGTAGTTCATTCCTCTTCCTTGGAAAGTCGGGGACTTCGTGTTCAGGAACATCAACAATATTGATGAGTTCGCAGGCCATTTCAACAACTTGACCCTAAGTTATGTTGAAAGGCTAAGAGGGTTCGACCCTAATGGAATTTTTCTAGAACATTTACTAGCAGTTGGCTTTAGCATGTCTTTTATCCATACATGCCTGAACGAAGACAGAGAAAATGACAACAACACTCCTGCTCTTAGGGATGGTGATGTAGAGAAATTGCGAAGCACAACTAAATTGTACAAACAACAAGGAAAAGACTCTACTGAGAAGAGTGTCCAGTCCCCGGCTAGCACTCCCAAGAGCACGTCATCACAGAGCATTGCTCCAATAGCCCACCCTAGTAAGAAAGCAACCCATAATTCTTCAAACAGAGGAGGATATAAGAACCCTCCTCATGGAAAAATTGATAGTTATCACAAGCTTCCCATGACGAAGAAGAGAAAACGTTGGAGGGAAAGCGAAAGAGACCGAAACTCAAAGTGAGAACATGCAACTTGAGAGTGTTGTGGATGACGTGTTTTGCAAATTTGATCATCCCGCGGACACGATGTACCATATTTACACAATGGAAATAACTGAGACTGACATTTTTTACGAAGATGAATCCTTCGTATTCGAGAGCATTGTTTTTGACAACCAAACTAAAAATTTAATTATTGAAAAGAGAGATGTAACAAATAAGAAAGGGAAATCCCATTTAGATATTAACCTTAGGAACATGCAGCTTTCCCAAATCTCCTGACTTCACCAAGAAACCGCAGATGCTCTTGATGATTCCATTGGAGGAATTGAAGCGGAGAATGTCAGACTGAACGACCGATTCAAGGAATTGGAGGAAGCTTTGATTCCTACCCCATTGTTTTCCAGTCCTTTAGCAAAAACCGTGCCTTCCACCCCTGCAACCAAGTTAAAAGGATCCTCTAGCCTCCTCACATCCTGTAGAGGCTATGTGGAGAAGAATATCAAGAAAAGAATGGAGCTAATTACTGAAGCCTGGGAAACATCACAAAATATAGCTTCCTTTCAAATGAGGGAACATGCTTTGCATAAACATTTGTAGGAGGATTTAAAAAATGAAGAACGTTTCTATCTAGAGATAGTGATCCCTTTTGGAAACCATGTCATCAACATCTCATATCTGAGAAGAAGACAAGAAGATCTCCCCTCCCCAAACTGGATCAAACAATTGAAAGCATGCTAGAAAGAGAAAGTTAAGAACCTACATCTCATTGTCGAATCATGTGAACAAGCCATATCAGAGAAAGAAGAATTATTCAGAAACTTGACCGAAATAGACTTAGCCGGAAGTACCAACGAATTTCAATACCCAAAAATAATCCTCAACTCCTTGTCCTTAACCAAGCAAGCCTTCGATGAACAAGTTGATATTTTAAATGGGTTGTCTTTAGAAAAGTTTTAGGGCATCATTGAATATGGTCAAGATGACGTGGACAACTGGCTAGTGGACTATTCGGCACACAATGAAGAAATTGAATAGGCTTTGCATAGTATTTATATCGATCTAAGGAAATTAGAAAATGATCTTTTCAACATAAAAATCTGGGATGAAATCAATGTGGCCCCCATGAGAAGCTACATTGAAGAATGGATCCAAAGGAGAATCGGCAAGCTCACAGACGAAGGGCAACAACCGGTTGGCACGATTCCAGTAGTCATCGACGAGAGCAATAAAAAGGCATCAACAAGCAAATAACAAAGGGAGAAATAGATACCATCATATTAAGTCTATATTTATCACATCTTGCTTTCTTTATCAATCCAGTTATTCCACCTCTTTAAATAGAAATATCTGACCAAAGACTGATAACTTCCAATTTCTTATTTTCAGGCCTTCCTCTCTACCGTTGCCCACTTCTTCTTTCTACAGTCCTATTTCTTGTACTTATTTCTTTTATGGTCCGCGGGAGCCCCAATCCCAGCCTATATGACAAAATCATTTAAATTTCCATAAATATGTAATAGACATTATTAATTTTTTATGAATTTCAAAGAAAACTACTTTGGGAACAATCTCAACGGTACCTTGTGGGCCTGTTTTCGGAATGCTAAATTAGTTCTCTTTATGCATATCGATCATCTTCTTTTATTTTTATGTGCTGAGAAATTTTTATCTTCAACTATGCAGGATGTCAGGAAATTGTGTTTATTAAATTTGAATGTTTTATGTGTGTGATTCCTAGTCCTTTTTTCCAGGAACCTTTATTTAAAAAAAAAAAATACTACTATCCTTTTTTATTGCTTCAAGTCATTACGACGGAAATTTTCTAAGTCCCATATTTGAACTATACACGCCCCAGGAAAAAATTTAAACAGGAATATCACATCTATAAAAAACACAGTAGGATTGACATCCTCATTAGGTTGTCGTTTCGGTGCTAACAGATTAATCTGCAAGAATATCTGCATATTAACCCCATATTAATATAATATTATGATTAACTAATTCAGGAATTCACGACTCTGGTTCTTTGGGGCTCTGGCCTTATTTCCACAGTGACATTCTCCCCGAGCTATCTACCAGCCCGATGTCTTATGGATGGCATGTGACACACTAGCACGAGTCATTTTATGCATGGATACCACCTGTACTTCAAGTTGTTTCCCACATGTCCGCTGCTTCGGGCTTCTATTTCTCCCTCGATCCCGCCATAGCAGTGAATTTATTCTCATTCCAACCTGGCAGGGACTACACTGCCATGCAACACTTGTTAAAATATCAAATTATGTTAAACTTGAACCTTGTACTAATACCAATATCTACAAATGGAATTTGTAATTGATTTATGAATAATAGCAATTGCATGTAATTAGTTTAATTTCATGTAATTATTAACTCGTGTAAAAAAGTTCCCACATGAAAATAAAATATGGCAAATAGTTATGAAAAGTGTTCACTCGTAAGGTTTCATATGGGAGAATATTTATTATTTTTCCACTAAACATTTATCTTTTAAAAATGAGAGAGATGGTTAAAAAAAATGGGTCGTCCTCGATGACATTGTATATATTCATAACACATTTCTTTGCCGCAGTACCAAAAAATGATAAATTATTTTACAAATGGTTTATTTAGTATTCCTTTTTAACACCTTGTGTGGCATTTTCCTCCAAGTGCTCTAAATGAAACTTATGATTACCATCTCATTTAAATCAAGTCCCACATCTTAGTGCTCCAAATGAAACTCATTATTACCATTTCCGTGACATTGACTCCTACATTTTAGTAGGTGCAATAGTATACTATTTGTTGTAAAAAAGGCAATGTTTGTGGTGAACATAGACAATATATTATTAATTTAGAGAAGTTAGGTAGGTTATCTTCAAACAAGTGTTGCATGGCAGTGTAGTCCTTGCTAGGTTGGGATGTGAGTAAATGCAACCTAGTACAGACACGTGGCTAGAAAGTTGAAATACATGTGGTTTGCATGCAGAACATAGTATTCCCGAATTAGTTCTTCCTGAAAAATATAAAAAATTATCAACATTTGAAAGGTTGTTGGACACAAAAAATTGAGCATTACCGAATTAGTTATCTTTAAAACAAGGGTTCCTGGACACAAAAGAAATTGAAATTTATGAAATTATAGGTTCCTGGAGAGCATAAACTATACATACCAAAAATGTGATTTTATAAAGTAGATATTTAGTTTTATACATACGAAATATGTACTTTTATAATGGATCGTGGGTTGTCGGGCTCAAAATTGGGCCTCTAATGTTCTCTATGATACAGAAATTGAGAAGCGAAGTTGCGGAATATAGAAATTTATCAAAAATTAATAAATTGTACATACAAAATATGTACCTTTACTAAATTAGATATTTAGTTTTATACATATGAAATTTGTACTTTTATAAAGTATGAGGACGAGATTTTATAGAGCATGCATGGAGCCCTCATTGGATACTTAGCCATCTTTTGGATCGCGGGTTCTCGAGCTGGCGGGCTCAAAATTGGGCCTCTAATGTTTTGTGCCCTACAAATAGCACCGACAATTCTGTGATATAAAAAATGAGACACGGAGTTGCGGACTATACAAATTTACCAGATATTAATAATGTTTGTTACATATCTATGGAAATTACATGAACATTTAAAAGCATATAATAGAACAATAATAATGTGTGTTACATTTAGTTTGCTTTAAAACTAAGGCTTTTCTTGGACAAAAAAAATAGAGCATTGCCGAATTAGTTTTCTTTGCACACATTTTATAGAGCATTCACGGAGCCCTCATTCCATACTTAGGTAGTTTTTGGATCGCGGGTTCTCGGGTTGGTGGGCTCAAAAATGGGCCTCTGTTGTTTCGTGCCCTAGAAATAGCATCGAGAGTTCCGCGACATACAAACTGAGAAGAGGACTTGTGAACTATAGAAACTTATTATAAAGTAAATAATGTCTATTACATATCTCTGGAAATTACATCAACATTTAAAAGAATACAATAGAATAGTAATGACGTCTGTTACATAGAAGGGTTCTAGACATAAGAGAAATCGAAATCTATCAAAGTATAGGTTCCTGGACACCCAAAGAGTTAGCATACAATAGAATAGTAACAACGTCGTTCAAGACAAAAAAAATTAGCATACAATAGGACACAAGAAAAACAAGAAAGGTTCCTGGAAATCCAAAATTTAGTATACAATAAAGGCATTGTCGAATCAGTTTTCTTTGGAATTTATCAAAAATGAATAATGTTTGTTACATGTTTCTGGAAATTCAAATGCATTTTTCATATAGAATGGGATTGGGGCTCCCGCAGACCATAAAAAGAAATAAGTACAAGAATTAGGAACGTTGAAAGAAGAAGTGTGCGACGGTAGAGAGGAAGACCTGAAAAGAAGAAATTGGAAGTTATGAGTCTTTGGTTACAGTTTTCTATTTAAAGAGGTCATAAGTGGATTGATAAAGAAAACAAGATGACAACATAGACTTAAAGTGGATTTCTAAAGAAAACAAGATGCCAGTATAGACTTACTATGAAGCCGATGTGTTTTTGTTGTTGTTGTCAATGGTTAGTGGAGTCTTGTTGATCAGTTGTTTCCCTTCCTGGACAAGGTTGTTCATTCTCTATTGGAACCATTCTTCAATGTGGCTTTTCATGGGGGTTGTGTTGATTTCATCCCGGATTTCTATGTCGTAAAGGTCTTTTTCTAATTTCCTTAGATCCATTGAAATACTATGCAGAATCTATTCAATGTCTTCATTGTGTGTCCCATAGTCCAGTACCCATCTCTTGTGCTCATCTAGACAATGTTCAACTATGCCATAAAACTTTTCGAAAGACAACCCCTTTAAAATATAAACTTATTCCTAGAAGGCTTCTTTGGTGATTGACAAGGATTTGAGAATTAAGTTTGGATCTTGAACCTAGTTGGTAGTTCCGGCTAAGTCCATCTGCAACAGGCTTGTGAATAAATCTTCCTTTTCTGATATGACTTGTTTACATGATTTAACAATGAGCTCTAGGTTGTCAACTTTCTTTTTCCACCATGATTTTACTTTTTTGGTCTGCTTTGGGGAGGAGAGTTTCTCTTGTCTTGTTTTCAGTTCCGATGTGTTGACGACATAGTTGGAAAAATGGGCCAGTAGCTGATCACAGAAATGTTGTTCATTTCTTAAATTTGCCTCCAAATGTTACAGGAAATCATTGGCCTTCTTTTCGAAGGAAAATAAATTTTGTGATGTTTCCCGGGCTTCAGTAAGTAGATGCATTCTTTTGTTGATGTTATTCTCTACAAGGGCTCTAGAGCATGCAAGGAGGGTAGAGGATTCTTTCATCTTGGCTGCAGTGGTAGCAGGCATGATTTTTTCCAAAGGATTGGCAAATTCTGGGGTTGCAATGAAAGCCTGTTCATATTCGTTGAGGCGGTCTTTCAGGTTAGCATTTTCTGTCTCAATTCCTCCAATGGAATCACGAATAATTTCATCGGTTACCTAGTGAAATGAGGAGATTTGGGATGACCGTATTTCCCTAAAGTTAATATCTGTGCGAGATTTGCCTTTCCTGTTTGTTACATCTTTCTTTTCAATGACCATACTTTTAGATTGGATGTCAAAAATAGCGCTCTGGATTACGAAGGATTCATCTACATCAAAAGAGTCGGTCTCGGATATTTCTACCATAGACGACCCAATTTTCTCCATGTGCTTAGTTTCAATTTCAAGTTGCAGTTTTCCACTTTGAATTTTAGCTTCCTCTGCATGCCCTGCATTGTTTTTTCTCTTCTTCGCCAGTGGAATTTTGTGAGAACTATCAATATTTATGGGAGGAGGGTTCTTATCTCATCCTTCGTTCGAATATTTCTGGGTTGCTTTCTTACTGGGGTGGACCGTCGAAGCGATGCTCCATGATGTCGTTCTCTTGGGAGTGTTGGCGGGGGACTGGGTACTCTTCTCACTAGATAATTTTCCATGTTATTTGTACAATTCATTCGCGCTTTGTAATGTCTCTGCATCACAATCAGCAGAAGCACAATTTTTTTCGACACTATCCTTGTCTTGGGTCAGGTGTCTATGGATAAAAGAGGTGTTAAAGCCAACAGCCAGTAAATTCTCTCGAAAAATTCCATTAGGGTCAAACCCTTTTATCCTTTCAGCGTACGTTAGGTTCAATTTCTTGAAATGGACCACAAACTCGTCAATCTTGTTGATGTTTCTACACACGAAGTCTCCGACTTTCCAGGGCAGAGGAATGAACTGGTTTTTTTTCTTGTCATGGAGAAAATGCAACCAATGGTTATATTTCCTTGCTATTTCTGCAACAAACATCTTGTCCGTGATGTGGCATGGAAGGAAGGAAGGATTTTCCTTAGAAACAAATACCATGAGGACATTGTGATTTTCCTCTTGCTCAAGTGTGCCCTTCCTGTTCAAATACTTGGTATTGTGGCCAAACATCCGTGGACCATCCTTGCCTAACAGTAAATCTTTGAAAACTGAGACAAAGCCATTAAAACCTTCATAAAAACAATGGGAGGCCTTGTGCCTCCACAGGGCCTCGTACAAGAATTTTACTGGGTCGAATCCACAGTTTATTTTATTGGAAAGAGAAAGTTTTGGAAACGAGAAGCAATGCACAATTGTGAAAATTAAGTAGGATGACATATAAAATTTATTCGATTCTTTGAATCGTGACAACTGGGAATAGATCTCAATGGAAATTAGCTTCCCCCAATCGAAAATGTATTGTTCCTTGACTGTGAAATACAAAATATAAATAATTATATGGGAAATGCTTGTCGTGGATGCATGTCCTGTTATTCTTGTAAACAACCAAGCAATTTCTCGGAATGGATTTCTAAAGGAACTTACCTGCAAACTTGTGATATCTTCAAGAACTATTGTTGCTTCTTCGAGGAAGTCATCTAAGATGTCCATACCATTATCATGTTTTTCTAGAAATTGCTTGCAGTCTTGTCCTCTGAACGTCAATGTTGGCTTTGACAATTTTAACATCTCACGAAAGACCTGAGGTGAAAAAGAAATAGGAGAATGGTCGCGCAGTGGAATAATTCTTTGGCCTAGAATATATTTTTCGACGCACCAAGAGACCACCTCCTTACAGTTAAAAACCTCAGGGACGCAACCTGCATGAGTGATTCCAGAGGTCCAAATCACTTTGTTCTGGGCGGAATTTGATGAATAGTAAAATTATGCCCTGGACCACTAGAATTTATGGTCCTCGTGTGCGAACATATTTACCATATCTCCACAAAACTGTTGTCGACCTGCTACCATAAGTCTACAAGAACGTTTTTTTTCTCTAGAGGATGAATGAAATGAAAAGTTGGAAGGGATAATATAACCTTGCACAAATTTTGGTCCAAAGCGTGTGAATGGGAGATGTCCTCGAGAATTTCGTTGATTAATGACAATTTGGACGGTTGTTGCATGATGCGTTGTTAACATTAAAAACTAGTAATTGCATACATAGAAAATGTGAACATGGCGACTATTGCAATCACCAATTAAACATTGTATATTTCTTGTGCCGCCCAACACGACAACGCATGTTCAAGATGAACAATCAGAAGGGACAAAATAACTCTCCGCACATCTTGGTTTAATGCGTAATAATGGGATATATCCTCGATCATTTCGCCCATTAATGACAATGTTGACGATTCCTGCATGGTCAGCTGTTAGAATGAAAGGTTTTTAATTGCATAGGAAGAAAGTATGGAGGTCGCGGGCACGATAAAAAAACAACTACAAAATAGGGTTGCAAGGTACAACCGTTGAAGGTGAGGGCGCAAGGGTCAAATTGTATGTATCGAAACTTTTTGATTGAAATGCGTGTAACAACAAAGAGGGTATGGCAGGACAGTCGGAAGGACGGGAAGTTAGTGGGGATGGAAGGCGGTGAGAGATACTTTGAAACATTTGTGATTCGTGGTAGAGTGAAGAGAGGACGATGTTGGAATCCGGTAGTCAATTTGTATATTGCGCAGGGTGCAATTCCACCTGTTTCATACCTCTGTGTCTAGTTGTCACTACTAAGAGATAATTTAGTATTGAAAATAATTTTTTAGATACTGTTAGATACTTCATAGGGATTAGCATCCATAAACAATGGCAATATCCACCTCGCCAACCCTGCATTCCATCTGTCAATGTGTATATCGCGGAACTAGAAGCGTTGTTAGGAGGAAACAGAACAATAGAAGTGCAATGTTGAGTCAACCAGTCCATAGGCCCGCTTGTCAATTTCTATATCGTGGAATTATGGGTGCTATTTGTAAGATACGCAACAATGGAGGCCCAATTTTGAGCCTGCCCGCCCGAGAACCCGCGATCCAAAATGTCACTAGGTATGGAATGTAGAATCCGTATATTCTCTATAATATATCATGTCCATAGTTTATAGTCCCATAATACACGGGAAGAAAAAAAGGGAAAAAGGACGAAGTAGTTAGCAGTGGAATTGTAGATCATGGAAATTTTGAGTGGAAGATGTATATAATAGAACAAAAAGGAACAAAGTTCAATTGTGCCAACTTGGCAACTGCGAGCATAAAATTCACTAAGTATGAAAAGGAACAGCGGGCGGTCCAATTCGACATGCGAGGATATAGATGGAGATGAAATTGGCGCCAACTCAGCAACCGTGGACATAAAATTGGCCAAGTATGGAAAGCAATAGCGGTCGGTCGGATTCGTTGTGTGATTATATAGATGGAGATAAAGATATGTCAACCTGCCAACGCTGGGGTTGCACATTTCGTGAACCCGGCAAAAGGAGGATCCAAAACAGGCTGCGAAGGTGTCTGCAGAAGATGTGAGGCCCCGACATTCTAATTGTATCGCTCTAAACATTTGAATCCATAATCTATAACACGGAAGAGCGGACAATGTCGGAATCCAGTAGTCAATTTGTATTTGGTAGTCTAGTTATATACTTAGTCGCATCTCTATGATCGCGGGTTCCAACTTTGGCGTGTTGACATATCTTCATCTCCATCTATACCCTCACTGGGTCGCCCACTATTCCTTTTCATACTTTGCAAATTGGGCCGCCCATTGTTCCTTTTCATCTATATCTTTTCGAATTGGGCCGTCCACTGTTCCTTTTCATACTTTGTGAATTTTATGTTCGCGGTTGCCAAGTTTTTGCAATTCAACTCTTCTGCTTCTTGTTTCGTCATCTACATGTACCACTCAAAATTTCTGTGATCTACAATTCCACTGCGAACTTCTCCATCCTTTTTCCCCTATTTTCTTCCCATGTATTATGGGACTATAAATTATGCACATGATATTTTATAGAGCATGTACGGATTCCACATTCCATACCTAGCGACATTTTGGATAGCGGGTTCTCAGGCGGGAGGGCTCAAAATTGGGCCTCCATTGTTTTGTGCCCTACAAATAGCACCCATAATTCCGCGATATACAAATTGACAAGCGGACCTGTGGAATGGTGAACTCAACATTGCACTTCTATTGTTTTGTGTCCTCTAAACAACGCTCCAAGTTTCGCAATATAGAAATTGACACACAGAATGTAGGGCTGGCAGGGTGGAGATTGCCATTGTTTACGAATGCTAATCCCTATGAAGTATCTAATAGTATCTAAAAAAGGAGGTCCAATTCTCCATGCGAGGATATAGATGGAGGTGAAATTGGCGCCAACCCGGCAACCGTGGACATAAAATTGGCCAAGTATGGAAAGAAACAGCGGTCGGTCAGATTCTTCATGTGATTATATAGATGGAGATAAAGATATGTCAACCCACCAACGCTGGGGTTTAACATTTCGTGAACCTGGAAACAAGAGGATCCAAAACAGGATGCAAAGGTGTCTGTAGAAAACGTGAGGCCCCGACATTCTAATTGTATCGCTCTGAACATTTGAATGCGTAATTTGTAACACAGAAGAGCGGACAATGTCGAAATTCGATATTCAATTTATATATTGCGATATTTTGGATCACGGGTTCTCAGGTGGGCAGGCTCAAAATTGGACCTCCATTGTTCTGTGCCCTACAAATAGCATCAAGAATTTCACGATATACAAATTGACAAGCGGACCTACGGACTGGCAGACTACACATTGCACTTCTATTGTTCTGTGTCCTCCAAAAAGTGCTCCCAGTTTCACGATATAGAAATTGACACATGGAATGCAGGGTTGGTGGGCTGGAGATTTCCATTGTTTATAGATGCTAATCCCTATGAGGTATCTAATAGTATCTAAAAAATTATTTTGAATACTAAATTATCTCTTGGTAGTGACAAATGGACACAGAAGTACGAAACAGTTGGGATTGCAAAATATTTGAGTGGAAGATGTATATAACAGAAAAAAAAGGAACAAAGTTCAATCGCGCCAACTCAGCAATGGCGGGCATAAATTCACTAAGTATGAAAAGGAATAGCGGGAGGTTCAATTCACCATGTGAGGATATAGATGGAGATGAAATTGGCACCAACCCAACAACCGTGGACATAAAATTGGCCAAGTATGGAAAGCAACAACAGTCGGTCGGATTCGTCGTGTGATTATATAGATGGAGATAAAGATATGTCAACCTGCCAACGCTGGGGTTGCACATTTCGTGAACCTGACAACAGGAGGATCCAAAACAAGCTGCGAAGGTGTATGCAGAAGACGCGAGGCCCCGACGTTCTAATTGTATCACTCCCAACATTTGAATGCGTAATCGGTAACATGGAAAAGCGGACGATGTTGGAATCCGGTAGTCAATTTGTATATTGCGGAGGGTGCAATCCCAACTGTTTTGTACCTCTGTGTCCAGTTTCCACTACTAAGAGCTAATTTAGTATTCAAAATAATTTTTTAGATACTGTTAGATACTTCATAGGGATTAGCATCTGTAAACAATGGCAATCTCCACCCTGCCAACTCTGCATTCTGTGTGTCAATTTCTATATCATGAAACACAGAACAATAGAAGTGCAATGTTGAGTCCTCCAGTCTGCAAGTGCGCTTTTCAATTTGTATATCGTGAAAATCTGGGTGTTATTTGTAGGGCACAGAACAATGGAGGCCCAATTTTGAGCCCACCTGCCCGAGAACCCGCGATCCAAAATGTTGCTAGGTATGGAATGCGGAAGCCGTACATGCTCTATAAAATATCATGTCCATATTTTATAGTCCCATAATACACGGGAAGAAAATAAGGGAAAAAGGACGGAGAAGTTCGTGGTGGAATTGTAGATCATGGAAATTTTGAATGGTAGATGTAGATGACAGAACAAGAAGTAGTAGAGTTGAATTGCGCCAACTCGCAACCGTGGGCATAAAATTCACCAAGTATGAAAAGGAATAGCGGGCGGTCCAATTCGCCATTCAAGGATATAGATGGAGATGAAGATATGTCAACACACTAACGTTGGAACCCGCAATCATAGAAACACAACTAAGTATATAACTAGAAATCAATAATACACGGGAAGAAGAAAAGGGAATAGTATCTCGCCGAAGAACATCTAGCGTTTGATTATTAATGTAAATGCTTTCGAACCCATGTTGAGTTCTCACCAGTTAAGGCATAAATTCCAGATCATAGAATTATCTTTCGTGCCACTGTGTCCACTTGTCACTAGTAAGAGCATTGTTGTTGTATATCAGGAAGGACGCGAAGTTGTTGGGGATGGAAAGAAGAAATAGATACTTTGAACGAAGTTAATGTATACAAGGAACCCACAGTCTAATTGTAGATCACGGATGTTTTGAGTGCAAGATGTATATACCAGAATGATAAGCAGTTGGGTTCACAAGCGTCGGCCCATAGCGGCAGCCATAAAATTGGCTATGGAAAGGAACAATGGTCGGTCGGATCCGTCATGTGAGAATATACATGGAGATGAAGACATGTTATCCCACCAACTATGGAACCAGATACCATAGAAAATGAACTAAGTATATATCCAGAAAGCAATAACAAGCAGGAAGAAGAAAAGGCCAGTTTGTATGCATCGATCCGACAACCGTGGCCATAAAATTGCCTAGGTATGGAAAGGTACAGTAGTCAGTCGAATTCGTAATGTGAATATACAGATGGAGATGAAGATATGTTAGCACACAAACCCTGCAACCGACCATCATAGAAAGACAACTAAGTATAAATCCAAAAATCCATAATGGATGGGAAAAGCAAAAGGGGAAAAGAGATAAGTATCTGACAGTCGAAAAAACCTTTTTTTTTTCATTTATTAAAAGGAATGCTTTCGAACCCCTATTGGGTTCTCACTAGTAAAACCATTAACTATAGATCACTGAATTTCTTTGGTTGTAAGATGTATATGATGCAACAGGGGACATAGGTGCTAGGTACAGTGAACCCAGGGCCTGGTGCCTAGATAACTGCCTACATATTGGCCAAGACAAAGGTTTGATATCTATTTCAATAGTATTCATCCTAGTATCTATCAATGGAGAAATTTTTCATATTTATCTGAATAGTATTCATACTAATATATATTAATGGATTTTTTCTGTTTCAAATGAAATTGATCTCCCAATTTGCAATATGCTCTTCAGTTCACAAATTTCGTTAAAAGCATAAAAATTTTGACTGCAAGATGTACATCGCGCAACAAGAAACATGAATTTGCATTGTGGTCTCAACGAGATAAACTTATTATCATCTATTCATCTTGTATTGCTTGCAATGACATGAGAAAACGTCAGCTCTCCAGAAACATCAATATCTAAATTAAATTAAATGCAATCAATATTTGGTGTGACTTAAGTAATTAAAGCATAAATTGTAGACCATGGAATTTCTTTGGCTACAAGATGTATATGACGGAATAGGGAACATAGTTGTTTAATACCGCAAACCCAAACATAATTGCCTAATTTTTTTGTATTTATTCCAATAGTACTGATATTAGTATATATGCATGGATATTATCAAATAGAAGAAGCTGCAATATATCCAACATACTGAACAGGAACATTATGTCAACAGTTGAGCCGCTTATGAAAAATTATTCTTAAATGTAAAATGTAAAGAAATAACAAACCAATCTTTATTTAGATTGAAGTAGTGGGTAGCAGAAAGTAAAACTTGTCGTTCATGTTTAACGACACAGGGGAAGAAGGTACAAAATACAATTAAAACAAATACCAGAAATTGGAAAATACTGAAATATGTACATTGATGAAGCTTCTTGATAGTTTTCTTGACGTTCAAACTCTTTATTCATAAAAAATGAGTTGAATATCAATTTTGGGTTTTGTACTTAATCGGTGTTGCCAACTACATCTTTCCCCATTTTTTGAATACCTTGTCTCTTCCATATACGGCCTGCTTGCAATGGATGCTTATTCAACATTCCATTCTTTGTCAAGTATTAATTTCCTTCTGTCGTTCAAAAGTTGGGGTTTAAGTTGCTTTCCTTCCAATGTTCCTGACCCTTGACATCCGAGACAACTTATAAATGCGACGCAGACCGATTTCAAAATGGAGTCATTTTATGTCACAACAGCTATGGCAAAGGAAAAAAAATCCAAGTACGTAGTGACTAGTATTCTCTCTATATTCGATCATCTGTTTGGTTGAAAAACCTGACTGAGGATTTGTATGTTGAAATTCTTTGCTTTATTATAGTAGATTGGAAGAAACGTTCAACCTAGAGGAAAAATTAAAATCTGTGGAGGCACATAACTTCTTTGGGTAGCAGAGGTGTGTTAAGTGCATCAAATGCTATAGAACACACCAGCACGGGTCTGGCAAGTGTATCAAATGTTGCAAATGGCATCATAATATATATTTCCTCGTAGCGGTGGAGGTATGGCATCTCACACAAAGGTCTAGAATGTTCGGAGGTGACGCCAAATATGTGGAGTCTGCAACTACATCTAGAGGAAACCGAACAAACTTTGACAAAGAGCATGGCTTTCTGTCAAGTCGGTTACCAGACCCACATGTAGCTCATCAAACTTTGAAATAGAAACTTTTGTAGTGATAATGTGTTTTTTTATCCACCCATACAGTTTATGTTACCCGCCTCTAGTTACATTCGCAAATGGAGCAATATTTTGCATCATTTATGAACATGAGCCATTTTGTAAGCCACTGTAAATGAGCCTCCCCCGAGGAAAACAAATTCTTCTCGGATCTGTACAATTTGATACATTTGCCAAATATTTGTTGATGGAAGAAGCTATATACTTAAACGAAGAACTATTTTTCACGCGACCTCAAAATCCATTACAATTCCCAGCAAGAAAACAAATAATTTCAACAATCAAATCTCCAAGCAGCCTTTTCAACCAACCAAAGCATCGAACACAGCGAGAACACCAACCAAAACATACTTGTTCTTTTTTTTTGTCCTCTCCGAGTTTCTCTTGTATAACAGAGTTTTTTTTACTCAAAGATCACGTCACATAAAATCAGTCTCTCTTCTTTCATCTACCCCTCAATCCAATCTCTAAGTTGTCTTACATGTCCATGACCAGGAACATTAGAACGAAGGCACCCTAAAGCGCAACTCTTTGATGATAGAGAGAAATGGAAATAAGTATTTAAAAGAAATATTGGATGATCTTCCGTAGATTTTGTGTTGATTCGTTTTAATGACACATGTTGTCGATATTTTTGCTCATTAATGCCAATCTTTTTGAATATGTACATCAAATAGTGACTAGCAACACGTATTAAAATTCTCATATCCGAGCAGATTCTCAAATCTGACATCTAAGATATGCACAATATTAAAGAGGGACATGAACTCAAGGCCTCTGTGGGTGACATGCTCGTGAACTATGTTGAATCTTTTAAGAAATCTAAAACTGCACAAGCAAAAAAAAAAAACAATAATATTTTCGCAAATTCAAAATGCAGGAAAAAAGAAATTACCAGATCCCATAATATTCATTTTCCTATTCATTTTAATAGGAGATGTACCAGAGCTTTCCAGTTATTAAAGCCCATCTTTTCAAACCTATCTGTTTGGTTCTGACTTTTCAAAGCATATTTAATGTGTATTGGGAAGTGGTGAAGGTAGCAGGGATGGATCCCTATGTAACAGACGGTACTACTATTTTTCTGTCTTTTTCTCCACGAGCGTATGTAAATCATACGTAAAGAAAAGTAATCTGAGAATGCTAATTTTTTTGGACATGAGCCGTTGAAATTCAAATAGTCCGCAAGTCCAATTTTCAATTTGTATATCGCGGAACTCTCAGTGCTATTTGTAGGACACGGAACAACATAAGCCAAATTTAGAGCCCGCCACCCCGAGAACCCGTGATCCAAAAAATGCTTACTATTTTTTTGTGTGTTTTTGTCCACCAGCGTATGTAAAACGTATGTAAACTAAACTATTTCTAGAATGCTAAATGTTTTGGACACGAGGCCCTTAAAATTCAAATATTGCGCAAGTCCGATTGTCAATTTGTATATCGCGGAACTCTCCGATTGTCAATTTTCAGCCAGCTACCCCGAGAACCCATGATGCAAAAATTGTCTAAGTATGGGATGACGACTCCATGCATGCTTTATATATCTACTTTATAAAATTACATATCTCCTATTTTTAATTTATGTTGTCCAGGAAACCTATAATTTCATAAATTTCAATATCTTCTGTCCAGGATCCCTTCTTTTAAAGAAAACTAATTTGGGAATGCTAATGTGTACACCGAACACGAACTTCCGGAACTCTCTGTGCTATTTGCAGGGAACAAAACAATAGAAGCCCAATTTTCAGCCCGCCACCCCGAGTACCTGCGATCATTAACTTATGTTGTCCAGGAAACCTATAATTTCATAAATTTCATTCTCTTTTGTCCATGAGTCCTTCTTTTAAAGAAAACTAATTCGGGAAAGCTAATGTATACACCGAACATGACCTGTCATAGTTCAATAGAAACTATCCGCGAATCCGCGTCCATAAAAATGGCTAAGTATGCAACCGAACGACGGTCGATCGGAATGACCACAGAAATACGAGAAACTATAGAGTCAGAAACACAGTTTACAAGAGGAAAATAAAAGGGAGATAACAACTATATATCCCACACAACAAAATGCACTCTCACAACTATGAAACCATAGCATCACAGAATCCATGGAAAAGCATCGGCAGCTATGAAATATACTTTGAGGTCGACAAACTCTTATTCAACGCATAAGAGATGCAATTTACATCGGATGCAATTTTTTAGTCTATTATTTTATCTTAATAGTATTCTATGCAAACTCCACTGCAAAAAAATGTAACCAGAGATCCAACTGCAGATGCAGCATCCCAACATTGCAAACCCTAGGCAAACAAGAACAAGCAGCAAATAAGAACCCAACTGTAGGCGCAAGACCGGAACCCTGTAAATAAGGCCCAATTGCACGCGCAGGACCAAAACCCTGCAAAGTCGAATCAAGCATCAATAAACAACATACAACGAAGAAATAAGAAAGAAACAACCACTCCCCCAACAACGATGTTGTTCCAATCGTGATTGCAGAAACCAAAACGTGAAAACTGCAACAACACGAACATGAAAGCAAGAACAACAAGAACATGCAAATAACAAATCAGTGCCAGGCAAAAAACAAGCATGGACCAGTGAACCAGCAATGCCGCTGGAGCATATAAATTTTAAAAACGGAAGAAAATGTCTTGTAACAAGCCTGTTAAGTAACCATTCAACACTACCAAGCCTGTTAGGTAAACATTTAAGCCTGTCATAAATGCTCTGTATACATTTAAGAAAAAAAATCAATGTGGCAGGTCGTTGACATATCCCAAAAAAAATATTATATTTTTAGTGACAATAGTTCGAACACCAGAGAAAATATTGGAAGGCCAAACTTTCGATATGCCACCATATGAAACATTTCCATAAATTTAACTATCATAAAATGCTAAACCAAACATTCGAATTAATGCTAGCATTAATCCACCTTCGACGAATGCATAAGAAAATATATGATTCAAAAAGACCATATACGATCAAATACTTTGGATATGCCAACATATATAACATTGGGAATAGCGAAGCCAAAAATAAGACCTCCAATCCCTTGTCCAGTCAGATCATGACAAATATGGTACTTTTTTTTATAATAAATTTGATGTTTTTAGTTCCCTGGTTCCAACAATAGATACTATGGAAATATTTGTGTTCAAAGGACAGACTAATATGAAGTCAACGATTTATCGATCGATATAGTCCCTCTATGCCTACTGCAGGGACTAATAATGGAAGAAGGGGCATTCATTTTAAAGTTAATTAAATTGAATATGGTATTAATAATAATTGGATTTTTTTTATAACAAGTTAAAAATTGAATTTTTTTTCTATTAAAATTTGTAGCGAGTCAAAAATTATAAAAAGTAGAAGAAATGTTCCTAATATTTTGATAAATTCGAGATGGGCTTGTCAAAATGGTATGTGGTTGTAGTTTCTATTAAGATTTGGATGGAAACACTCTAAGATGTTCACACAATAGAAAATGTTACAATTGGTTGTCCTGATCATCACATCGCTAGTTCCAACAATGCTGAAAAAAATTCATTCTATTTGAAATGGAATATGTACTAAAAAAACAATAACCATTTTTTCAACTTAAAAAAACACAATCAATAGATAATATATATACTTGGGAAAAAGGTATGGGAACATAAAACAAAAACATGAACGGTCGATAGCAACCAATTTAATTTAATCTCATTCAATTAGATATTAACGTACACTTATGGCTAAAAATGTCCAATAGGACTAGAAATAAGTATAGGAATATGGACATGAAACAAAATGAATGGGGAATACCTAAGAAAGTAGTTTGAATGTTGGAAACACTATAACTCATCTAGTTAAGGTTGGAAGGAAAGTCGTGATAAGATTTATGTTGATATTTGATAGAGATCGTCGTACTATGCAAACCGAACTCGTGAAGATGTCATGATTAGAAGGGTTGTTATGGAGTTATCCATGTAAATTTTGAAAGTGTGAAGTGATGAGTATGGGTTAGTAATGCAAAATGACTTGGAATTGAGGATTTATTTGTTAAAATTGAAACGCCTCTCAGATAAATAAAGCCAGACATTTTTTGTCAACATATTTTATTAGAGTCATTAAGAACCCTAGATATGTTTGAATATGAAAATTTCCATGGATTTCATAGTACCGAGAGCATTTGGAGAAGAAAATCCTCATTAGCCTTAGGCTATGGAGACATAGTCAACATGTACACTAGTCTCATGGAATGTGGTGATGTAACTCCATTTAAAGTATGTGAGAGTTATTTGGCATTCCAAAAGCCAATTTGAATGTGAAGAGACAAAATTATAGCTAGGAATAGCTTCCTAGGTATCGGGTGAAGGTTGTACAATAGTCTAGAAACCAAATTAGTGGTTGCAAATGTTGAATTGAATGTACATATGAAAAAAACAGGTTGATTGAGGTTGAGGTTGTAGTTGTAGAATACTCAAAATGTTCATAAAGTGACACTAGTTGTAAACTTGAAAGCAATTACGTGTTTCTAGATCTATTGCAAATGGCTAAGTTATATGATATAATGAGCTTGCAAATACAATATGGATTGAAGCCATTAAATTTTAGCCTCAAATATGCAAAGAATAATTAGAAAAATAATAAAGGTTTAATAAAAAAATTAAATTTGGCTACCATTGAACCTTTACAATTTTCCCATAAACATTCCTTGAGACTACTAAAAAGAATAGTTTCTATAGGAAACATGAAAAGATATTTAAAATAGAAAATGAGACACTACAAGACAATGAGACTGCTAGAAAGGAGTATAAGGGAGACATATGCTAAATGGGATAGATTTCATCTAAAAAGTAGTCCTCCATGTACAAGAAATGGCCTAAAAATTGTTTCACACTTAAAAAATCATAGAGAGCCATTCAATTTAGATTATAAGAAATGGCCTAAAAATTGTTTCCACTTAAAAAAAACCATAGAGAGCCATTTAATTTACTTATGAAGACATAGCCATATGAAGACAAAGTAGAGAAGCTAAAATACATTAAACCATACAACTAAAATGATTACATTTAAAACTTTATATGGTTAATACCAACCCCAGTTATTTTATTGAATGGGTTAAGAGCCTGTTATGGTTTACAATAATGGTTTCCAATATATTGGTAACCCAATTTAAAAATCTAGAAAAGTCTTATTAGTCCCTGCCGTAGGCATAGAGAGACTATAGCGATCAATAAATCGTTGACCTGGCATTAGCTTGTGCGTTGACCAGAAATATTTGCCTATTGTCTATTGTTGGAACAAGGGAAGTGAAATCATAGATTTTTAT